>RJWJ010031087.1:0-19458 GCA_004363605.1 Indri indri | reverse complement strand
TTGAGAATCAGGACTTGAAGAGAAGCAGCTTTGTCCACTCAGTTCTTTATGGCCACATTCCCTTAATTGACTTGGAATGTGACCCTCAGCTGCTCCCCTTAAGCCTTAATATAAAGTCCCAGCTCCCTAACATTGCTCACAAAGCCCATCACAACCTTGTCTGAACCTAACTCTCCTGTATCACCTTTTCCTATTCTCTGCTTCTCAATGCGTAGGCCAGGCATGTCCAATGATAATCTCCAAGAGAGACATCGTTGCCTTCTGCCCTCAGGTATATTGCTCACCTGACCTGAAAACCTCTTTTCAATCTATTAAACTCTAGATGGGTTTTCATAGCTCAAGTCTTGCCCCTCCCAGGATGCTTTATCTTAACCACAGAATATGATTTAGGCACTCCCCAGCATGTCCTCATAGTGCCCTGTTCTTCTCTCTTCCATAAAACATGCCTGTCATGAGGTCATCACTGATTGACTTGTGTTTCTTCATTAACTATAATCTCTTTTAAAGCAGAATCCATGTATTAATCTTTCACAATACCAGATATAAATGTTCAATTCCAATCAGTGGGACAACTTTTTTTTCCAGACATGAGGTGTCATATTATCTGAAGATAGGGAAGTAGAAGAAGAGAGAATCCTCTTTCAGGCAAAGCAGGCCTCAAAAGATCAGAGAATATCTATTGATTTTTCCACATCCCATTCATTCATTCCCCCCCACCAAACAGGTGAGGACAGGCACCTGTCCCTGATGGTCCTGATACTAGAATGATCTCTAGGAATACCTCAGCTGCTTGCTTCAAAAGATGGGGAGAAAGAGGAAAATTCCGAAGCAGAAGTGCCTGCAGCAACTTGAGAAGGTGGGGAACAGCAGGCTTCTCTGATAACCTTGCCCCCTTCTAAGTGGACCCTGTTTCATGTGTTTGAGAGGAAGACCTCTGTTTCCCTCCCATCCCAGCCCCCAGCCATGCTGCCTGAATCTTTCAAGCTGTTGTCCCCACTCCTTCATTAACTCTCCTCTGTGCCAAAGGGAGCTGCTTGCTGTGACGCCTGCCATAATATGTCACAAGCTGACAGGCAATCACTTCGTGGAGGATACTGCTCGGCCACAGGACACACATCAGACTGACACACTGCTTCTCCTTAATGGGGAAGAGCAATTCTTCTACATCCTTTGGTAGAAAAAAACTGGTATAAAATGCCAGGCTCCTGTAGTAAAATTATGTGAATAGGGACATTATAAATACAGGAGGTTTTATAACTGTCATTTGCCCTTCTAGCCTTGGGATGTGTGACACATGGTTATGATAATCACTTGCCCTCATCTCAAACATATCAGTTGATTTATCCACACACTAATTCATTTACTTTTTCAGCAAATTTGGGGGGTAGTTTCCAAGATCCAGACACTTGCAAGAAGTGCCAAAAGGATCCAGGAGTCAACAAAACCTGATCCCTGCCATTAAGAACAGCTTATGCAGGAGACACGGGCATACAAACATGATTATAACACAGTGAGACAAGGGTTTGTAAGAGAGTCAGACACAAAGCACTGTCAGGTGAGCACAATGGAAGGAGCTATTCGTGATGCCTGAGGGATCGGGGAAAGTTTCCAGGGGAAATGAAATAGGAGCTGATTTTTGAAGGACAAGGCATTCACCTGGTCTGGGTGGGAAGACGTCAGTCTGGCGGGGGCAACAGATGAGGAGGAGATGAGTGTGAAGGAGCAGCGGGCGGGCTGCAATGCTCCAGGGCTGGGGTGCAAGATAAACAGGTGAGTCATGGGAGTTGGCATCGAACAGGCCAGTGCGGGACACATTATACAAGGCCTAAAATGCCTTAAGGAGTTTGGACTTTCTTATGTTGCCACTGGGGAGTCATCAGCTATGTTGGCAAGGTTGAGCGCGAGCAGAGATTTTAAGGTGAATGTTCCCCAACTTGGTGGAGACAAGAACAATAACAGGCCTTTTAAACTTCTCTCTTTTCCTCTTGTTTATTTTTATCTTTCCTTGTCTGTGTTTTAATAAGGGATAAAAACTCTAAAACACACGTTAAAAACCTGGTGGTGTATGCTTATGAGTAGCACAGGAAGAGGGGAGCTTGGGAGACTGAATCTTATTCTGTGGGGTACGGCAGGTCTTAGAAGCATAATAGATGAAGAAAATCTGAGAATCTTGGAGTTTGTTAAATAAGGAAAAGAAGGGGCCCAGGGGTACCAGTCTGGGACAGAGAAGTGTCAAGTAGCCTTGGAGCCTAATTGCCAGATCCCGTTTCCCAGTGAAGGCTGATCTGGTGCCAAAAGACCTGCAGGGGAAGGGTCTGGGGGACACACACGTATAAGGAAAGAGCCGTAGGTGTGGCTAGAGAGACACGGAAGCACCACAAATGGCAGATGCGTCAGTGCAGGTAAAGGCCAATGCTTTGCTGATTGTGTATTTGCTTAGGCAAGATGTGTCCATTAAAACTTGGGTGTGGTGATAGAGGCAGTTGAGAAGATTGTGGCAATAACTTGGCCATGTGGGTCTTTCTTCTATTCCCTAAAGGAGTTGATTAACTCTAAAAGGCACGTATTTGTCTAAGATTATGCAGGTGGTAAGCAGCACAGGTGTTGGGTTCAGATCGATCGAAATTTAAATCCCAGCTCTATTGTTCATTGATTCTGTGATCCCTGGCAAATTGCTTACAATCACCAGGTCTCTTGTCTCTTTTATAACATAGGCATGAAAATACTTTATCTTTTAGCATGATTGAAAGGACTAACTGAAATACCGTGTGTAAAATGCTCAGCCTACTGCCAGACATTCAAAAAATGGTAACCTTCATTTTACACAGTTTGTATATTTTGTATGTAGCACAGTGTTGGGCACTCAAGAAACTTAGAAATATTCTTTGTGACTTCTCTTGGCTTTCAAGTGCACTGGGACTTTAAATTAATCTTTTGCAAGTATAAGACACATTAAGAGTTATCACCGGTTGGTATTGAAGGAGATAGTCATTTGTCAGTAATATTGACCCAAGGAAAACCAGTCAGGTGTAAAAGGCATCATTTCAAAATGATATGACAAATGAAGCTCCATTATTTGAATGAGGAGACAGAAACAGAGTCACCAGATCTTGTGGGTCTGCTCTGACATAGTTAAACAGTTGTTGCCATCCAATAAGCAGGATTCTTTAATCTTTGCTTGAGCAAAGGGTGGGAGGTACTGGTCTATGCAAAGAGGGAAGATAAAATTTGTGTACCTCAGGCATCAAAACCTGAGATAGAATGACTACTTTAGAAATAAACATAAGGATTTGGAAAATGCAGCAAATAGATATCAATGTTGCATCAAAAATATTAGTACATTTTTGGATATTTCTTTGAATATGTATACCCCTCATTGATTAGAATTATTCAGTGATAAACCTTGAGTGTCCGTGTCTGAAGGCCAGCAAATTTTATTAAAATTTAATGAAGAACAAGGGAAATTTTGACATTCTGCTATTACTCCTTTGGCATTCAAGTTTATGTTTAATTCAGGTTTTCATAATTTGTAATGAAATAAACTTCTTCATGCCATGAAAAATTCACAAAATGCGAAGCTCTGGGAGTATATGTCAGGTACACTATGATATTATTCACTGCTTAAAGAATTGTTTATGTGCCATGAACTTACACGTGTGTATTGAAAAGGAAGGCAGAAGTTAATATTAGATGCTAAAGAAACAAGAAGGTTTATATTTAATTCCCAGATCATCATATACAAATTGAAGTTTCATCGCCTGCCCAGCATCATTCTAGAGACTGTGGGACAGCACAGCCTCCCGTCTGGTTTCCTTGTCTCTGGCTTTTCTGACCTCTGATTCCTCCACATTAACATGAGAATTATCTTTATAAAATTGATATGTATTCTAACCTTAATTTCATTTATTTTATTGATACATAATTTTACATATTTATGGGGTACACGTGATACTTTGATACATGCACACAGTGTGTCATGATCAAATCAGTATTTAGGATATCCATCACCTCACACATTTATCATTTTTTTGTGTTGGAAATATTTCAAATCTTCTAGCTATTTTGAAATATACAATAATTTTTTTTTAACTAAAGTCACCCTACCGTGCTATGAAATACTAGAACTTGTTCCTTCTAATTGTACATTTTTACTCATTAGCCCTACAGACCCCCATCCCTGGGCTGCAGACAAGTACTGGTCCAGGGCCTGTTAGGAACTGGGCCACACAGCAGGAGGTGAGCAGTGGGTGAGCAAGTGAAGCTTCATCTGTATTTACAATCACTCCCCATCACTCCCATCACCACCTGAGTGTTGCCTCCCACCTCTGTGGAAAAATTGTCTTTCATGAAACTGGTCCCTGGTGCCAAAAAGGTTGGGGGCTGCTGTGTTAGCCAACCTCTCTTCTTCCCCCCTCTAGCAGCCTTCCCAGCCTCTGGCAACCATCATTCTGCTCTCTACCTCCATGAGATCAATTATTTTAACTCCCACATGTGACTGAGAACATGTAATATTTGTCTTTCTGTGCCTGGATTATTTCACTTCACATAGTGACCTCCAGTTTCATTCACGTTGCTGCAGATGACAGAATTTCATTCTTTTTTGTTGCTAAGTAGCATCTATTCTGTATATATGCTGCATTTTCTTTGTCCATTCATCCACTGATGGACACTCAAGTTGATTTCATATCTCAGCTCTTGTGCATAGTGTTGTAATAAACATGGGGCTTCAGGTATCCTTTAATATACTGATTTCCTTTCCTTTGGATAAAGTCCCAGTAGTGGAGTCTGCTGGATTGTATGTAGTTCTATTTTCAGTTTTTTGAGAAATCTCCATATTGTTTTTCATAATGGCTGTATTAAATTACATTCCCACCAACAGTGTATAAGAGTTCCCTTTTCTAGGCATCCTTGCCAGCGTTTGCTGTTTTTTGTCTTTTTGATAATAGTCATGCCAACTGGGGTAAGGTGATATCTCATTGTGGTTTGTATTTGCATTTCCCTGATGATTAGCAATGGTGAACATTTTTTCACATAGCTGTTGGTCATTTATATGTCTTCTTTTGGGAAATATTTATTCAGATCCATTGCCTCCTTTTTAATGAGATTATTTGGGGGTTTGTTTCACTGTTGAGTTATTTGAGTTCCTGCCCCCATCTCTTATCATATACAAAAATCAACCCAAAATGTATTAACTATTTAAATATTAAGACCCAATGCTATAAAACTGCTAGAAGAAAACATAGGGAAAACACTTTAGGACGATGGTCTAGGAAAGATTTTATGGCTAAGACTTCAAAAGCACAGGCAAAAAACAAAAATAGACAAATGGGACTATATTAAACTAAAACACTTCTGTGCAGCAAAGGAAACAATCAACAGAGTGAAAAGACAACCTGTAGAATGGGAGAAAATATTTGGAAACTATTCATCTGACAAAGGACTAATATTCAGAATATGCAAGGAACTCAAACAATCTTAGTTTCTTAAGGTCTCTCCCTTTCTCCCTCCCCCGCTTCTTTCTCTTCCTATCTTGTGGCACCAAGAAGCTATGAACTCCTGGGCCTTTGTAGTTTACAGCAGGAGCAGCAGTGGGTCACAGGCAATGCATGCCAGAATTTCCAGGCCCCAGAGGAGTCAATGGTTCTAGGAGAAGCAGGTGCAATAGCTATAATGGTCTCCACGACCACCACCATCAATAATGAGTATTCACTTGGGTTTGTTAATATCATCTCCTCTTTTTTGTCCCTAGATTCCTAGGAACTTCCTATAGTTTCTAATCTCTATATTACTTCACCTTCCCTTTTTCTTCCTCAACACTTTGAACACTTTTGAAACAAATACCCTCTGTTTGAAACACATAGGGTGATTTCTATTTTCCTGATTAGCCTCTGATCGACTCAAGGTCCTATTAGCCTGTGAGTATAGGTGGGGTCAGAGAAACAATAACCCCAAATTTGTTTTTTGCCATTATCTGCTCACACAGATCTTAGCCACCTGTGACATTCCTTTCACCTGAGTGCAGTGGGGATCCATGGGAAGATCTCCTGTGTTCCAGTTCCGCTGGGCAGAGTGACTGCAATGCCCAGCTTCTTGGGCATCTGCCATCTCCTATCATGCATTACAGTCCCCATCACTGCTCTGCTGCAACTTTCCTGGGCACTGCCAGTGGTGTCAAAGCATTGCACATGCTCCTTTCTGCATACTCCATTGTATTTTTTCACCTGGGACACACAGCAATATTACTTGTGTCACTGGAAATCAGAGTCCCCCATAAAAATACTCCAACCCTGTTCAGAGTACAAGCTAAGCTGATATAACAAGCTCAATTGACATAATAAAAGATGCCAACACATGAGGGCTTCTGCAGGACAGCAGTTTATTTCTGTTGATGCATTTTCTAGAAGTGAGCAGCCTGGGGCTGATGTTGGTTGTTCTGATCCACTCAGGTTGATGGATTAGCTCTACCATCCTCAAAACGAGGCTTCTGTCTCTGTATCCGAGGTGGCTACCCTGTTGTTACCATTTCCTAGACAGAGGGAAAAGGGAGAGAACATCCAGGACAAGGCTTTGCTTATGGAGGTGACTGGAAGAAACTGTTGTAGACATCACTTCTGCACACATCCCATTAGCTGTGACTAATTCCCATGACCACACCTATTGCAACAGAGGCTGGGAAATTTGTCTCCAGCTGGACTACCAAATGTCAAAATTCTAGGGTTCAGGGTACCATATGCAGATGTGTGGTGCGGCCTGAAGAAGAGCACCCTGGGAGCCCAGGGGAGCTGACAGCAAACCCATACTCTGCTTACCAAGCCATGAGCCTTAGTCCATCTTCTTTCTTACATGAAACCTCCTCCTCTTGTCAAGCCATATGTCCACAGGGTTATCTCTTCCCCATGGGGCACCCTCTTCTAATTGGTACAGGAGACTATTTAGGCTAGTGGCAGCCCCGACTATGCTTAACAAAAGATATTAGCAGTCTATTCCACAGATTATATATGGGGTTTGTCCATGGGACTGAGGAAGGTAGAGAGAAGTTAGGAAGACACCATCCTGTGGCCTCTAGTTTCCTCTTTCCGAAATGACTGTGATACAAAAATATCCTTGTTTCCACCAAAAATAGACTCTTCAATAAAAATTGCCTCTTACAAATTAAACTACCCCTCATATCTTCCCCACTAATTCATTCACCTCCTTTATAGCCAATGATCTGAATATAACTATTATTATTCCTACGTTATATATAAGGAAACTGAGGTTCAGAGATATTGGGTAACCTGCCCAAGGTCACACAGCTCATAAGCAATGAGCTATGAACTTGAATCCAGGTCTATCTGACTCCAAAGCCATTGCTTCTTTTATTACATCACAGTACCTTTTAAGTTACAAGGCTGCTACCTTGTGAATAAAAAATGAATTACCTGTATTATGACCGTTTTTAATAGAGAAGTTCCAAGAAACAGGACAGTACCAGGGCCACACTGTCATTGTGGTTTACACTTCCCATGAAGTCTTTCCAATAAACATTTCATTTAAATTTAATAAAGCAGTTAATAAAGCCATAAAGGTTAATTACTAGTTAAGGGAAAAATATGAATTCACTTTGGTGAACATGTGAAAAATGAATCAACTTCGTTTTCAGTTAACCCAGGATTATACAGGCAATAAAGCATGATTATGGATTTAACATGTTAATTCCCAGTGGATTTAATAGCAGTGCTGCGAAATACATGACCAATCGCTAACCCATCTGACAAGCCTTCAGACAGCACTAATCAAGATTAAATCACTTGGCCCACATGTGGATGCAATACATCTTTCAAGACGAAATGACCGTAATTTTTCATCATGGAGGTAGTATAAATGCCTGGTGATAGGATGAGAAGTAGAGAAGAGAAAAGTGGAGGACAGAATCTATGATCTCAATCTGACACCTCACTTTGGAAGCTATTTTTGAAGAAAATAACCTTTAACTTGTTTTCATAATTTCAAGATCCTCTCCAGGCTATTATTATTATCTGTAATGATTCATGATTTACCTATAATTTGTGGCATAAAGCAAAGCATCCACAGCCCTTAAAATATTCTGCCTTTCCAAAAATAAATCATTGGCACAGTCAGCCCTTTGTAGCTCTATCCCTGTAGTTCAGCAGCTCTCTAGGTTATACCAGTGTGACTTTAATTCTTAAGAAACAGAATCCTAAATGACACTGTATTTCTTTTCTAATGAATTGTACCACCTGGTAACCACAAAAAAAAAGTGTTCTTTTGACCGCTTGAAGGTTATGAACAGGGATCTGAAAACTATGGGCTGTGGGCCATATATGGCCTACTACCTGTTTTTGGAAATAAGTTTTATTAGTTCACAGGAAGACCCTTTCATTTGTGTATCACCATTGGCTGCTTTCATGCTACAACAGCAGAAGAGACAAGTTGTGACAGAGACTGTATTCTCACAAAGCTTAAAATATTTATTATCTGGCCCTTTACAGAAAAATTTTGTTTGCTCATGGTCGAGAGCTTCGTTTTTTTCTGAGTTGTAATTTAACTGAAACATGGTTATTTTCAGGGCCTTCTATTTCTCCCATTCATTTAACCCATTTTGTTTCCAAATTTTCTAGTTTCACATCCAAACTACTTTTTACCTCACATCATAGTGGTGAGAATTAAATATGGGAGCATGTGCTCTGATACATAATCGGCCCTCATGAATTTATTGCCCCCTACAGACATGTTATTGTTGTTGTTTTACCAGGAGATAGTACAGGGCGATGGGGAAGGGCAGGGCACTAGCTCTATACTGCGTAGGGTCAGAGCCCAGCTCTGCATTATTACCCATGTAACCTTGAGCACCTTCCTTGCATCCTCTATGCCTCAGTTTCTTCACATGTGAAATGAGAATGGTAATAATAATATGCTCACCTCATAGCGTTCTTGGTAAGATTAAAAGAGGTAACACGAGCAATACGTTTATAATTGTGCTGGGCACACGATACGCACTAAACCAGTGCTGCCTACCATTGTTGCCATCATCTTTGTCATTGCCTCATCATTAAAAGAGTTTAGACCATATTGGAAAGGATTAGCCCATTTCTCACTGGCTAGTTAAAAAAATGGATTTACTTAAGTTAAGTGTAAAGTGTAGGATGATTAAATCTAATCAGTCCTGTGTTCAAGACAAGCTCTGTCACCTTCTACTTTTTTTTGACATCTCAAATATTTCACTTAGTTTCTGTGCAACTGAGTTTCCATATTTGTGGTATGAAGTTAACAACACAGATTTCGTCAGGAAGTTGAAGATGAAACTAGCTAATATATTTAAAAACTACAGTCACTGTTCCTGGCATGTTGTATGTGCTCAGTAAGTACTGGCTTCCTCCTTTTCTCTGCTTTTGTGTCCTTTAAGGAAGCCTGACCCTCTTGCATGTTTCTTATATCCTGATTGTTCATTCCCTAAGCTCCAACCATACTCATCACCCCACAATTGCCTATTCTCTGACTTCTTGTGCTGGTAAATTTTGTGTCAACTTGAATGGGCTAAAGAATGCCCAGATAGCTGGTAAAATATTATTTCTGGGTGACCTTTGAGGGTGTTTCCAAAAGAGATTAGCATTTAAATCAGTAGACTGAGTGAAGATCTATCTCACCAATGTGGGCAGGCATCATCCAATCTGCTGAGGGCTGGAACGTAACCAAAAAAGAGAGGAAGGGTAAATTCTCTTCTTGACCTGGGACATCCATCTTCTCTTGCCCTTGGAATGAGAATTCCTGGTTCTCTGGCCTTGGACTCTGAGACTTACACCAGTGCCCACACCCCTGCCCATTCCCAGCCCTTTGGCCTGGGACTGCGAGTTACACCGTTATCACTCCTGGTTTTTAGGCCTTCAGACTTGGACTGAATTACACCACTGATTTTCCTGGATCTCCAGGTTGCACATTTGCACGTGGCATAAGATGGGACTTCTCAGTCTTCACAATCCAATTGACTAATTCCCATAATAAATTTCCTCATACATACAGACACACACACATATGTAGACACACACACAGACACACACACACACACATACACACACAAAAGGGATGTCCAGAAAGCATCCAGCCATGTAATATGAAAAATAGTATTAACAATGGCTGGATACTTTCTGGACAGCTCCCATGTATCCTATTGGTTCTTTTTTCTCTGGAGAACCCTGACTCGTCAGTTTTTGTGGTGGGCTAATTTTTGTTAATTCTTGTGTCCAAACCAGCCTATCATTTCTCATATTACAAGCTTTCAATAATAATGACAATGGTAATAAAGTGTTCTGTGTGTGTGTGTGTGTGTGTGTGTGTGTGTGTATGTATATATATATGTAGAGAGAGAGAGATATAGATATATATATCACTATGTGCCAGACACATTTTAGGGATTTTATGTATATTGACCCTTCATAAACCTTTAGGTCAGGTACTATTGTTATCCTCATTTATAGATGAGAAACTTGAGCAATGGAGGTTTTAAATAACTTGACCAAAGTCACGTAGTTAATAAGCGTAGAGTAAGGATTTAACTCCAGGCAGCCTGGCCCTGGAGTCTATACTTTTAGCCACTGTGCTATTCTTCTTTAAATGCTTTATAAAACCTTAATAACCTTCATAAACACATTCTACCAATGAATTTCTCCCTTGGTATATGCATTCATGTATGTTTCATGTATGGAGTGGTCTATCCATTTTTTATACATATAATGTAAAAGTTATATAGTGTATACATAAATATATATTTTTTCTAAAAAGGGAATTCATTCAAGTGGTTATAAATGAGGAATAACTACTTACATTCATTAATTAGATTCTATTTACACTATCTACTACTATCAACCTCAAATTTTTGTTTGACCTAAAATCTAGTTTGTTATAGTCACTATTGTTAGCTACTACATGATAACAGACTTGTGTCTTAAAATTTGGGGTAAATCATAATTTCTAGCTGGGGTTCAGTCCTACAACTGTTATTTTAAAGAAGTACTTCTCTAATATGCATATGAATCACTGGGAGATAATATTAAACTACAGAATCTGATTTGAGTTGGGGCCTGTGATTCTGAATCTTTATTGAGCAGATAGTATATTTTTGATGTATTACACAGAGACTTTCATATTAACAAATAAGTGATTGTCTAAGGTTGTCCTTTAGGATCTCCTTGGGCTTTATATGCATGGGCACAGTCGACTGACTTTTAGGTTCTAATACAGAAGAGTGATTGGAATGGATCACATCAGATCATGGCAGCTCTCTTTCTTGAGTCACTATTTCCTCTTGATGGCTCTTACACCACTGGTCCTACTCAAGTCACATCCAAAACGTTTTGTTTCCTTTGTCATTCATTTATCTAGTCAGCATTCACTAAGCACTTACTATCTGCCAGACCTGGTCCTTTTCTTAAAGAAGCTCTCATTCTTGGGGCAGGTGGAAGGGGAGAGTGAACTCAGACATGTAAGATAAAAATGGCAAAATAAGTATTTTGGGTATTACCATAGAAGTTTGATGGCACAAAAAAGTGTTCACCTCTAACAGCTTGATAGTTGGGAAAATGTTAAGTAAATCTTCAAAGAGACGGTATCCTTTGAATGGATTTTAGAAAGTAGATTTTTCTAAACAGCAATAGAACAAAGAACTTTCCAAGCTAAGAAATCGTCATGAAGATGGACAGTGGCCTGGCCTGACTGAGGAACTGGCTTTCTACTGGTATTGTTGAATTTTGAATAATAATAATATTAAAAAAGCAAAGAACTCTCTGCAGTAGAGACTAGGAAAGCATTAAAGAGCTAAGCAGGGGAGTGATTGATCACTGCCATTCATCTATGTACCTTACTCTTCTGAGTTATAAGTATATAATAAGTATATAGGCAGAATCTTCATATTTCAAAATATTTTTGTGTATAGTTGATATTTTAAAATAATATTCATAACATTTTTTACGAACCCTAATATGAAAAAATACCTCTAAACCCACTAAGCAGCTTTACAATTAGAGTATTACTGAAACTGTTGAAGCCACCTGTGTTCATATACTTTGTAATTCACATTCATAAACCACATATCAATGAGACAAAAATGTTAATGACAGCATTTCCAAACAAAATTCTAAAATTTTACTTTGAATCACATGACAAAATTCGTTATCAGTACTTAGCTATACAATACTCCCAGTAGCTCAATAATCACTTCAATGTGAATATTTAGTTACATCCAAAAAATCAAAGATTCGTAGAATATTAGAAATTGAAGGAAATCTAAAGATCCTCTAGTAGAGTGTGGTCAAGTCCAGATTATGTAACAGGCCAGTAAACCATTTAAAATCCACTATAAACCCCAATAATGTGATGAAGACTAGGTGAGTGTACAAGATGAGTCCAGTCAAAATTATTGGCACAGAAAATGGTGACGAAGGCTTAGATGCAAGGCAGTGACATTGCTTTACAGAACATCAGAGCAAGAGTTCAAAAAGGGATTGAATCAATTTCATTCAACTGAATACTAACTGAATTTCAGAGAAGTTAACTTATCCAATATCATTAAGTTCAATAACACTAAGCCAATTAGAGGAAATATGTTTATTGGACAACTACAATTTGAAGGACACTGTAATAAGTGTTGTGAAGAGAATGTGCTTATCTAAGACAGAGAAGTTACAATCTATTCTATGGATAAGAGACAATGTACACAGACACGATGGTGTATATATGTGTGTTCTTGTGCATACTATATTTGTATGCATGTCTGTGTTTGTGTGTTTTGTCTTTCAGGAATAAAGGAGAGAGAAATGGATTGAGGCCAGAGGGTCCTCTATGCAACAGAGAACCAATGGATAATTTTAGACAAGGAAATGACATGAATAAATTTGTTTATTAGGATGACAGTAGCAGTGTGGATGATTATCTGGAGAGAGGGAGCCCAGAGGCAGGGAAACCAGTTATGGAGGACACTCTAATGGTTCTGGTGAACACAGAAGGAAGGCCTTTCCTGAGCCATAGCTGTGGGGATTGATAAATTCACGTGAGCTAAGAGAAGTACAGTGGAAAGATATAAGTATTAATGACCAATGCTTTTTTATATCCACATCTGAAAATGACTGTCAAGTATCTTCAGACACCTCATTTCTCCTTACCTGCTTTTCATTAGACAGATGAAATGTACCTCAAGGAGCATCAGCCCAAACATCCTTAGAGAGTCAAGGACAGAGATGAAAACTTGCCCTGGACCTCTAAGGTTTCAGCTGAAGCAAATGCCATAGAAAATACTGTGTGAACTGAAGCGTACATATTGAAAATCAGTCACCTGCCTTTTCCCCGCTGGCTGAGGTGAACCCCATTAGCATCAAAAGGACCAGTCAGGGTGAACTTGGGCAAAAAGGATTGGTTTTCATCCTTACAAATAAATAGAAGTGACTCTTTAGCACCTTATCCTGCATGATTATGGCAGCATTCTGGATTTTGAAGGAAAAAGTGCTCTCAGTGGAAGAGAAGACTATGTGATTAAGAGTTGTGTTTCTGAGTTAGATTTGAAAAGCTCAGTAAACCAGAGTGTGCTAGGAAAATGCAAAGCATGGGCAGTTAGAACCTGCAGTTTGACTCTCAGCTCTATTGCTTATTAGGATATAACCTCTTTGAAAGTCATTTTCCTCCTTGAAAACACAGGCATAATTAAACCAACCTTATTCACTTGCTATAAAAGTAAAACAGCACAGTGTTTGTGGATGTGTTCACCAGAGGATGTGAAAGCTAGGTAAATGAAAAATGCAACAACAATTAAAAAGTAGGTAGTGTCAAGTTGAGTTGTTTAAGATCATTGGCTCTGGAGTTCAGTCTGGGTTTTGAATACAAACTGTGACACTTACTAGCTTTTCTCATCCATAAAATGTAGATTAAAGTAATGCCTCATAGAATTTGTGTATATGTGTGACAAATAGTACACTTCTAGTATTAGTTATTGGTACTGTGTTATCAGTAAGTGTTTGTTTTTCCTCTTTCTCATCCAGGAAAAGCTGTTGCCATATTTAAGGAGATGATATTTTTGATTCATTAGCAAATTTCTGTGACTCTTTAATGAATCTTGGAATATTTGAGTTACATGGAAATTTGAAAACATCTAGTCTAATTTCCCACATTATTGGGATCCAGCCACGCAGGAACACTTCCAGGGATGAGAGGTCATTTCCTCTACCAGCCTCTTGCTCTACTCTTAACAACCATACAACCCCTTGGAAAAAACAGGCTTTCTCCGATTAAGCAGAAATCATCTTCCTGGAACTTTAACCTTAAAAGAAACCAGATTTGCTCTCCAAATCGTTCAGAGAAATATACTTTCCTAGAGAACATTCACTTGTGAATACGTATATGTCTACTTTGGCTTTCCCTAGCCAGGGAAACTCTACATCTATGAATGCAGCCTAACATTGCTGGCTCATACATATACTTTTGACCACAGTAACAATTTACTTTCTTTTTTATCAACTGCTGTTTACTTGTGGTGTTCTAAACTACTACAATTGATTTCCTGTTTCTAATTTCAAGATTTTCATTTATTTCCATGAATCTCTGCCATGAAAGATTTAGCTCGTGGTCAATGGTAGACAGCTCACTTATCTTGAGGAAAGGGTGAATTAAAAAAAAAAAAAAGGTACTGGAATGATTTTATAAAATGTTGTTTAAAAATAATAAATTTGAATTTTGAGTCCTGTGCCACCTTTAGGATCTTTGTGACTGCTATGGAGTAAGAAAGTCTGGTTTCATTCCTGTTTACAACTTGGCATCAGCCTCCTTTCTCAGTGTATCTCTCAGTATTTTCCAGCTGTACCGGAAGAGCAGTTCTGGAACATTTTTATTTTTCTCCCTCTTTTTTTCAAGTCAATACTTTTTTTAGGTATCTCTTGCCAACAAATTCACCTGGCAAACTCCTGCTTACCCTTTAAGACCATACCCATGTATTACTTCCCAAGAAGCTTCCAGAAACCTCCCCGAGAGAATCGTTTGCTCCCCACTCATTCTCTAGCAGACATCTACTGCGCCACTTCCCAGGGAATTGCTTGATTGCAAGTTACTGAAAATTCTGATTTAATAACAGAGGCATAGAGGAAATGTATAGACACAAAACTTAGGGAAGGGTTAAAATAATAAAACCACATGAAAGGTAGGATGACATTTCAAGTTCTGGAAGACCCAGGTCCTGTTTCCAAGACTCCCTATTCATGACTTGCGTGGCTTTTTTCTGTTAGCTTTCTCCTCTCTTACCTTAAACTGAATTTCTCAAATTGAGAAATATAGCTCTTGATAGTGTCCAAACTTTAAATCTTTCACCATCTGCTGCCAGAGAGAAAGAATGACCCTTTTTCTCAAAACCAGTTTGAAAAATCCCAGAGAAGTACTATGTTGTGTGGCCAGAGGGGAAAAATACTATGATTAGCTTGGCTCAAGTATAGCCAGCATCACTGGACCATGCTGCTGTGGGTGGGGAATCAGAGTTATCTAAATACACGGCAGCTTCTAATGAAGATATCTAGATGTGAGGGCAAGTGGAGGTTTAGTTTTCAGGGGAGGGAGAGAGGGAAAGCTGTGCCAAAAATCCCATAGAGGTTCATTTTTACCTATTTACATCTATTTTCATAATTAGACTATGAAATACTTCAAAGCAATAACTGTATCTTAAGACAAGGACCCTATCTTATTTTCCAGGGACTGAAAATGCATTAGATCCAGAACATAATAGACCTCAATGTATATTATTTTTTAAAATAGCACTTGTGTTTAGAAACATACTTAATATGCATAATTTGTGTTAGGAAATTTAGACTTCTATTGTTGGTATAGTTTTTGTGGTGTTTGGAACTTTGGACAGTCAATCTTTATAGTTAAATCTAGAAACTAAAAAATATGTCAAGTATGTTAAGAATTCAATTCATAAGAAAAAAGGCAGAAATAATATTTTTATATATGACCAATTTAATAATATGCATTTATCTCCAATGAGACACTGAGCTTTGAATTTAATTAGGCTTTTATTTTCATTTACAAAGTAATATGATATATCTTTTTAGTAATGCTTTTAGATTATATTCATACTTTCAAAGATCCTTGGCGGCTAGTTAAGTAGACTGATTTGCTTTTCAAAACAATTTGCACCTCTGTGTTTCTGACACTGTGTCTGCTTTGTATGCATTCTTGACCCAGTGACGTTTCTGAAGACCCAAATTCTGTCTTTCATGGATTTGCCTCCTGCAATAAGGTGCATATTCAGAAACATTACTCATTAGTCTTAGGTCATCCAGATCCCCCAATTCATCACTGACTTCCTCTGTGCTTTGTATATCTGAATCCTGGCATTTGTTTTTTCTGGGCCTAACTGCTCTGGTTCTTCTAGCTCTAGGAAATGTGGTTTTTTTGCTTTATCTCCTGTTTACTTGGTGATCTGTGTTTCTCCAGCTGGGGGCATGTGGGACTGTTACAGGGGCTTCCCACTTGGGAAGCACCTTCACCTTTAGAAGGACACTTGGGTCTCTTCCCAGCACTTGAAGAAAGCTTCACATGTTGGACTGTGGACAAAGATACCCTCCTGTGGTTTGATTCATTGCTATGCACATTCTTTCCTTTGAAGGGCTCACAGCTGATATTCCGGATGAAGTGTTCACTTCTGTGACTTCCCCTCAGAGAGAGAGTACTTGATTCTCTGCTTACAGATCTCTTTCTAGGTCCGACACACCCAGATTTGGATCTGTGGGTATTGAGCCTTGATCGTCTTTGAATTCTTCTGCTGAAGTGTGAACCAACTTCTATGGATTGGGAGGATTGTCTGCACTTCATCCTCGTTGTTCTGAAAGAACTCAGTTTCCTACCATCTCTCGGAGGAGAAAGGGTATTTTCCGAAATGCAACTGCAAGAAGGGGCCCTGTTTCTGGATTTGCTACTTATCAGGGATCTTTGTCTAGGCAGTCTTTGAAAGATCTTTGGTGAAGAATCTGAGTATTTGTTTTTTTCTTCTTCTTTTTTCTGGAAATTTACCTTCTGGCCAAGGCTTGAAACCTTTCTTTCTCTTAGACTGTACTTCTGTGGTTGCACAGAAATTGCTGGGGTACTGAAGGTGTGTGGCATTGTTTCACACTTTCCCAGATCATGGCCATGACCAGGAAGTAACTTTATTCCTTCTGTCTTTTTCTCTTGAACTTTCTTTTTGCCACTCAATAAAGCTGGGCTCCTTTCCCTTGGGGTAGCCCAATTCAGGAGCATATTATTAGTAGAAATTGTGCCTGTGTGGCTGCCTGATTCTGCTTTGTCTTTGACACAGTCATGGATTTTGCTTGCTGTTTTATGAGGGACTGGTGGGAGTTCAGATTTTTTCAAGGAAGAGTTACCATTTGGAAACTGTTTCAAGCCTGACAGAGGCCTCGCCTCTTCATTCCATTGACCCTGGATGTCTTTAGACTGCTTTGTATTTTGCTGAGATAGCAGTAGAGCATGATCCTTAGGCAAAGGCAAAACAGGAGTTGATGCGATGGACTTCTCTTTTACCCGTGGTGAAACCGCAGGGCACTGATAGATGGCTCGCTGGTCATAGGTCTCCATGTTGTAAGGTGAATGAACAAAACTGATAAACTCGTGTAGGAAATGGTGGGTGTGTTGTAGGAGATAAGGTTCCAGGAGGTGAATGAAGGACTCACTGTCCAGATCATATTCTTTCATGTGATGGAGGATGGTGGCTAGAATATTCTTCACTGTGTAGCCATAATCTCCGTAAACAGCTGTTAGTTCCCGTTTCAGCCAGGGAACCAGTCGGTGTAGACAACCAGGATTTCTTTTGAAGTAATTAGCTGAAAAGTGCTTTTGAAGTTTGCAGCCTTGGACATGTGTCACCCAAATTCCAGAATAATACAGAGCTCTTCTGAACTTCATAACCACCTGATCTCTAAAGTAGCCCAGGGACATAGAATTTGGTTGGAACTTCCCAATATCCCCAAACTCCCTCAGTAACTCTTGGATAGTGGGCTCTCTCAATGATCTGATTTTCCTTGTGATATCCTCGGGGCTCAGATTTGGATGATTGTTTTGAGAAGACTCCACATGACTTTCCTCCTCTGAGGGAAGAAATGCTGGATTACCTTTGTTATCACCCTCTGGCCTGTTGGAACAGCATTGAGAAGGAAAGCACTGCATGCTGGACGAAGGCATGGATTTCTTCCTTGATCTTGGATATAAGGAGCCATTACCACTCTTTTTGAAACAGGAATTCCAATCAGACTCATTCTCAGCACCCTCTGAGCAATTAGGACACTCACAGTCAGATGAGAGATCTGATGGCATTGCCCTGAACGGATTATATTTCACAGTCAAATGTGAGAAAAATTGGCTCAAATCAATTCCTCAACTGGCATGAAAAATATCTATTGAAAGTATTCCATATATGTTTCTGTAATATGTTTTATCTCCATGGAATAAATGCTAGAATAAAGTTAAGAAACAAGTTGTTCCTCAAATTAATAATAATGTGCTCATAAAACCCAGCGTAGATAAGGTAACAGGGATTCAGGCACACTGATTTTTTCTTTCTCTCTCAAATTAGTTGTCGCAAACTCTGAAAAGCAAATTTGAAATAAATGTCAAAATTTAAGTACCATATCCTTTGATCTAGCAATTCTAACTCTATTGATTTAATTTAGATATACAAATATGCCAACACATATATGTTGACCTTTTTTGTATTAAATAATAATATAAAACCAAAAACAACCTAAATATCCATCAGTAAGGGACTTATTAAATAAATGATGATTTATTCATGGTATTTAATATTATACAGCCATTTAAAAAATGAGGCAAATCTGTATATGGTAATATAATTAGATGGTTGAATATATTGTTAAATGAAAAAATAAGTTTATATAGAAGTATGAAAAATTATTATAAACTCTTAGAGAGTAAACGTTAATTTTTGGCAGTATTGTGAACTAGATACCTGAAAAATTTTCCTACCGGGAATAACAAAGTAATGCTTGCTATAATAGTTATATGCTAAGTTGAGAACAAATAGGTAAAATTATCAAAACTTAAAATATTAGATATATAAGAATTCAGAGAAGGAAATGAGTTCTGATACTACTAGTTGCCCACATATGGTGTTCTCGAACTTTAATTCTGATGGAACAGATAGCCATAGATGATAAGAGACAAAAAAATGAACTCTGTCCTAGGTTGAATAGCTAATAAATAGATTCTACTAAGCGAAGTATCCCAAGAATGGAAAAACAAGCGCCACATGTACTCACCATCAAATTGGTAGTGACTGAACATCACATAAGTGTACATATAAGAATAGCATCTATTGGATGTCGGGTAGGGAGGGAGGGGGAAGGGGGAGGGGCGAGGGGGAGGAGGGGACGGATATATGCATACACAAAGGGTGCAATGCGCACCCTCCGAGAGAGG
>RJWJ010031086.1:0-19500 GCA_004363605.1 Indri indri | reverse complement strand
TAAAGTGTAAAAATGGTAGCATAAGGAAATTTAAGGAAATCTGAAAATTCTCTTTTTCATAAAAACAGCAATAGTATATAATAATTTTGTAGAGAAATTTTTCAGAAGTCTGAAAATTAACCAATGCCTTGCAGTAAACTGAAGAACAGAGCACTTTGTGGTGTTCTAACTTTCCCTCGTCACAGCTCTGCTCCACAGCTCCACTGCAGTTTTCAAAAATAACAGCCTGCCTTCATGATGAAAACCAGTAGTCTAGCATTCACCTGAGGGAGTACAATGGGGCTGAGTTCTTTCAAAGGCTCATTCCCAATGAACTGTCATTATTTGACTTGTCTTATGGTACCTTGGGAGACCCCACTTCTAAGTATGTGTGTATTTGACCTGACTCAGAGCTCTCCTACTTCTAATAGCCTTTTACCTGTGGGACATTTGTTGAAAGAAATTACAGGCAATTGTCTAACACTGTGGCCCCTGAAGCAGTGAATAACTGTTGATGCAAACTATAGACAAACCAAAAAGCTTAAAAGGAATAGCTAGGGACTGAGATGTCCAGAGGGACTTTGAAAGTTCTGACATATTCCTAGAAATCTAGAAGGTCATGTGTGCACATGGGGTTGTGTGCATTTCTAGAGCTGTACATCTGCTCAGGAAAAATATGGGAAGACCCTAACCACTCATCTCTGGCTGACCTTGAGGCTCTACACAAGCAGAAAGTGAAGGCTAAGGCAGAGTAGTCAACTGCCTGGCTGAGTGACGAAATCATGCCCCAACATGCACGCAGAGCTCCCCGGCAATGCCTGGGAGACTTATGGTTTCCAGTCATGTGTATTAAAGGATTTTACTGTGCCAAAAGAGAGGTCTGGCCTCATTCTTTGGCTTCTGGGAGGCAATCTTTCACTCTTTGGAATGTCACTCCTGACAGAAGAGTCTTTGTTTGCCAGGGGAACTTTGGGTCACTAATAGCATTGAGTTAAGTATGGTCTGGCCAAACCAGAAAGACCAAAAAATGTGATTTAAGGTGGGGGCTTGGGTCATGCAGTGTCAGTTGACCTCTGGAGTAGCTGGAGACTGAGATCTATCATCTAGACAATCAATCACACCTACATGTTGGAGCCCCAGTAAAAATATCTCAACACTGAGGCTTACATGAGCTTCCCTGGTTGGCAATACTCGGTGAATATTGTCGAACCTTGATGTCTGGAAAGCTATGGTATCCTGACTTCATGAGGAGAGAACGATGGGAAATTCTACATTTGGTACTCTTTTGGACTCTGTCTTATTAGTCTCTTGCTTTCTCTAACTGTCCAATTTAAATCTATATCCTTTCCCTGTATAAACCATAACCTCGAATGTAGTAGTTTCAGTGAGTTCTTTGAAACCTCTAGAAAATTATTGAACCTCAGGTGTTTTGGGAACTCCCTGACCTTGCAGTTGGTGTCAGAAGTGACAGAGGTCTTGTGTAGACTGTACCCTGTAACTGTGTATCAGGTTCAACACTCAAACAGTTGGCATCAGAAGTGGGATTCGCTAGAATGACCTTGACTCACTAAAACATGTGGTTTGGGCAGAGGAAGGATGAGAGGGCAGGGGATAGTGAACGTTTGATTCCTGCATGACAACAGGGTCATCTATGATATGGGACCGCACTTGTGCTGTGATTAGTTACTAGAGGTAAAATTTACTAATAGAATTTAGAAATGATGGGTTCAGCTCTTGGGTTGGAGTTTTACTGGATGCATAAGGAAATGTAAAGTAACAAGATAAAAGCTAAATATCTAATTCTTTGGTTATTATTAATATTATCTGTAATAGTCAAAATGAAAGTAAAGGAGAACATTAGGGTGGATTCTGATGCTGGGCCAAGCTTGGATTTTGGGTGGTTCAAGCTATAACCACTGGCCTCAGGGCTACTCCCTATGGGAAAAGTCACAAGAAAAGGAAAGAAAAGCACTGGAGTGCATCCTGGTGCTGGGCCAGGCTGGGATAATGGTCAGTCTGAGCCACAGCCA
Organism: Indri indri; assembly: GCA_004363605.1. Classification (NCBI taxonomy): domain Eukaryota; kingdom Metazoa; phylum Chordata; class Mammalia; order Primates; family Indriidae; genus Indri; species Indri indri. The sequence goes on along the minus strand of RJWJ010031086.1, from coordinate 17,491 downwards.
GAAGCCTCAGGGCCTCTCCCAATGCTGAAACAGCAGAAAACAAAGAGAATTAGAGTGATTTGAAAGAGAAAGGGGGGTAGGGAACAGGAGAGTTGAGGGAGGGTTGAGGAACTTCATTCTTAGTAAGTGGTTATTAAGATGTGATAGGGATGAAGAGAACATTAATGGAGTCAAAACAAGAGTCTTAATGCAGCACCCTTGGAAGGTGAGTGGGACAGTGGGAGTCACTGCTAGTCCTCTAACATTGAAGGGCCCTAAACTAGTCTGTGTATTCCCCTAATTTTGGAGAAATTAAAAAAAAAAAATCCAGAAGGCAGACATGACAATGAGAAACCTGTCCTCCAAGTGCGTAGGATGATGTTCCCTTAATCTGCTCATGATAAGGATTGGCCAAAGGGCCTGGGTCTCTTGGCCCAGCACTGGTTGGGGACCCAAGACCATAGGCATATGAGTATGTAAAATGGTTAGGGGGTGGAGAAGACAATGTCTGGGACTCTTCGACATGGATGAAAATCAGCATATTTGAACAGACTTTATGTGAAGTGGTTACAACTCTTGGAGGAGGTAACAGGAAAGGCTTTCCTTGACTAAACCTGTTGTGGTCAACAAGCATTTGGTTCCCTGTACTTGAAAATATTTAGGCTTTTCCTTTCTGTCATGTGGCATTTTCATAAGTTTCCTGGATACCTCTCCTCTCCCATGCTGAGGATCTGTCACATACTTTGTCATAGATGACATACTCTCAGGGTGGCCATTTTATCTTTCTCTTTGGCCCCTTGTTCTTGGCTGGGCCATGTCCACACAGACTTGATTGGAGTTCTATTTCCTCTCCAGATGGCCCTCTTGACAAAATTATTTTAAGGTTCTACCTCTAGTTCATGAAAAACAACTCATCATTGGTGATACAATTTCTTCCCAAACAGAAGCTCCTACTCTGCTACCATAGTCTGTTTCGGTAGCTTCTCCCACTTTGGGTTCCTCTGATGTGAGCCAGGCACCTGTCCAGTGCATCCCCAAGCTGCATCAAAGTCTCTGAATGGTCTCATTGATGCCCCTATCGCTAAGCTTGAGGTGAGGGCCAGGTACCCATGGGTGGGAGGGGATTCATGGCATAGCTTTCTCCAAAAAATCCTCTTCCTCTCATCTCCAACTCCTAACCTTTTATGTCATCAGTATGAATGAGAACTTAAGAGTCTTACAACCAATTTTCAGAACCTGCTTTGCAAATTCTGCATGTGAAAGTTATTCCCCAAGAGGTTTGATTGTACCCTCCAAATGCTTTAGGGTTTGTGAAGGATCTGAAGATGCATGTGGAAGCTAAGTGGATATGAGTTAAGCTGTGTGGTGTGGGCAAGGTGTAGAGATGGTAGAGAGAGCTGAGAGATTCTGGCTGTCTTTCCTTTTTTAAATCTGGGATCTCCGTATCACTTTCTCAGTATATATAATTTTGGGCAAACTGTTTCACTTCTCAAAGCCTCAGTTTCTTTGGCTGCAAAAATACCCTCCTGAATCTATTTTTTTTTTTTTTTTTGAGACAGAGTCTCACTCTCTTGCCTGGGCGAGTGCCATGGCGTCAGCCTAGCTCACAGCAACCTCAAACTCCTGGGCTCAAGTGATCCTTCTGCCTCAGTCTCCTGAGTAGCTGGGACTACAGGCATGTGCCACCGTCCCTGGCTAATTTTTTCTGTGTATTTTTAGCTGTCCAATTAATTTCTTTCTATTTTTGGTAGAGACGGGGTCTCGCTGTTGCTCAGGCTGGTCTCGAATTCCTGAGCTCAGGACAATCCGCCCGCCTCGGCCTCCCAGAGTGCTAGGATTACAGGCGTGAGCCACCGCGCCCGGCCCCTGACTGAATCTATTGAGATAATGGATGAGGAACATGCTCTACAAGTGCAATAATAATCCTTCTGTCCCCTCCTGCCCCGGAGCCCACGCCCCTTCCCCACATCCTGGCTGTGTCACTGTCTATCACACCAGGCTGGAGCAATGTCACTCTGGAGTTCAGGGCCTTAGGGACCACAGAAGATCTGAACATGACCATGGGAGACCTCCCTGTGGAGCTGGAGCAGGGAGGGATACCATGACCAGCCCCAACCCCTGGGCCCTGGCTGTGAGCCTGCCCCATGAGCCAGCCCAATGTGAGCCTCACCTGTGTGGTCAGCACCCAGGTGGCCCAGAAAACTGTTATCTTAGATCTTGGGGAAGTATGTTGGGCTCAAGAAATTGCCCAGCAAGGTGAGTATGGCCCAGCTCTGGAGACACTCTTTTTCCAGGAGATTGGGGATGCAGTGGGTTGGTGTTCACCTTCCCCGAGAAATATCCAACCTGTCCAGCTGCTACGATCATACCAGGAGAGGAGATCCAGAGATATCACAGTTGGCATGTTTCCCAGGAAACTGTGTGGGAGAAGAGAAAGCAGGGCTATTGGGAAGAGAAAAGAACAGCTATAATGGCCGCGTATCTCTGCTTTGTTGTGAATTGCACTTGAAGAGCTATTGAGTGAAAGGAATCATACTTGTAGGGAGTGAGCTCCAGAAGCAAATAAGCTAGTATCGGAGGAGTAAGATAGAGGCAGGCATGTTCTGACTCATTATATTAAAGGAGAGCTTTCTATAGTCAGAGTTGTCCAAAAACAGATAGAAGCTTTGGGACACAATGAGGTCCCTGTCACTGCTGGAATGTAGGCACAGGCATAGCCACTGGGTGGGGTTGTTATAAAGTACAGGATAAGGTAGGACTCCATGTTGAATTTCTTTCCAATGACACATTCTTAGATTTTAGCAAACTCTTGTTATTATTCAGGGTTCTCCAGAGGAACAGAACCAAAACACACACACACACACACACACACACACACACATGCATGCATGCATTTTAAGTATTGGCTCATGTGATTGTAGAGGCTTGGTGAGTTGAGAATATGATGGGAGAGGCCATCAGGCTGGAGAATCAGGAAACAGTTGTAGTTCAAGTCTAAAGGTGGTATGCTAGAAAACCAGGAAGAGCGGGTGTTGCAGAAGAATTCTGAGGGCAATCTCCTGGAGAATTTTTCTTGCTCTGGGGAAGTCAGCCTTTTGTTTTATTAAGGCCTTCAGTTGATTGAATGAGGCCAATTGAATGAGAACAATCTGCTGTGTTCCAAGTCTACTGATTTAAATGCTAATCTCATCCCAAAACAATCTCACAGAAACTGTCAGAATAATGTTTGACCATATATTTGGGCACAATGACCAGTAAAGTTAATACATAAATTTAAACATTGCAACTCTCTGTATCAAAACCACATAGGATTATTCCCAGCCCCAAAGTCCCAGGTTCCCAGAACTGTCGAGTAGAGCAGCTGAGTACTGAACCGGCCCCTGCAGGGAGCACGGCAGCACCAGGGTCCAGTCACCCAGAAGCCTCCCTCTCTCTCCCCGCTCTGTGTCTGACCCTGCAGGGACTAGAGCTCTGTTCTGATTCCCACTGCTGTGGACGGTGCTGGCAAAAGGCCTTCTGCTCCTCGGACCCCTTGAGAAGGGGAAGTTGAGTTCACTAAGAAAAAGTTTCCAGCAAAAGAAGGGAAGTGAGAGCTGCCCAAGCAGCCTTGATGAATAGATGGGAATTTATTTCATTGTTTTTTTTTTTTTTTTGTGATTTGTCAAATATTGTAAATTTTAAATGAATGCTTTCTACCTTCTTCCAAGCTTTAAAACACATTCGTAACACAGAAACGAGCTATTCTTTAAAGGGGTGAAAAAATCCACTGTTAATAGGAGTTGGCCCTTAAGCCCTTGAATGAGAAAATACTTATATAAATTTTATAATATTTTCTGTGATTTTTTTGAGGGTTATATACACATGTAAATCAATTTTAGTTATATATATATATTTTTTTTTCCAGAAATTTGTCATTTCATGATAATTTTTAACTTAGATATTAATTATATATTACATTCTCTTAGAGTTTTGTTGTTTTTGTTTTGCTGTCTTTAACATGAAAGTTTCTTTGACTGGCTTAGTGATAAATTAGGTGATTTATAAATGAGGTGACCTTTAGAGCTTCAAAATCTCATTCACCAGTTCAGTTTTTCTCATTGGGTCTGTTTGCAAACACACTTTCGTGATTTAGCTGATGGTTTGTGATGTATTGAGGGGCTGTCCTCTCCCTCCACTCCCTTTGCTAGGACTTGGAAATGAAGGAAGTAAAGGTGAATTTTTTTTTTTTTTTTGGTGATTAAATATAACATCACATACCTAGATCATAGGAGAGGTATAGAGATTCCAGCTCATACACCAGGGCAATACTTAATTTCATATGAACATGATCAAAGAAATAATATGTCAGTCAGGGGTAGGGTTAATAAGAAATAGAGCATAAAGAAAGGTGAGTGACAGAGAGACAAATGAAGGAGAGTCCCAGGCCCTGGGCAGGTAAATCCTGCCATGGAGATGGAGAGCTCAGACTCCAGAAAGCCCTAGAATCAACACCAGCTGCGTCCGCTCACCTGCCCTGACTCCCAGCTCCCCAGGCAGCCCATGGGTGTCTTGGTTTCACATGTTGCCTGTTTCTGGGAAGAGGATGACACATTGGTCATGCTAACAAGGATATCCAGTCCAGTTGACAAGTATACTTCTTATTGTAAATTAATGAATGACCAAAATGGTTTTTTATATCAGTATTTTATGACATTTGTCAGCAATATTTGGCTTCCCTAAGATATGTAAGTTCTGGACAATAGATGAGATGCAACTTCTGGGCTCAGGCTCAAAGTCTGAGGATCAGACTCTCAATCACAGTGAACGCATCAAAGAAATGCCAACCAGGGGGGGTCTCGTGATTCATTCATTCATTCCTTCATTCAACCACCATTACAGTGCTGTGCACTGAGGACACATTGACAAACTCTCAGCCTCTCCTTGCCATGTTCCTCCCATTTGAATTTTATAAATACTATGTATGGGCCAAAGTATTCAATTTTCAATCCTGATCATGTGTCAGAATGACCTTTTGACATTTTAAAAACTATTGATGATAGCTACTTTGAGGTATCCATTTTTAAAAGCTCAGCACGTGGTCTAATGAACAGCTAGGGTTGTGAGCAATTCATGGGGATTCCCCTTTTGGATCCGTGAGACCAAATTTTCCACTTTGCTGTTATTATCTAATTAGAGCCAGAGATGTTTAGAAGTGATTTCAATAACGACCCTGAAGGGGTCATTTCAATACAATAGAAAGTGAAAGTCAGAATAAATACTTTCACAGGTTTCTAAGATGGCAATCTTCCTGTTGGTGTATATGTGGCTTAATCTTTCTGAAGCACAGTTGTGATCATATCACTGCGATGATCTTTCTTTCTGATAAGTGTTACAGAGAATCTGATGATAAAAAGAGACAGATCCCAGAAGATAACCACTGCTGACTGTTATACCTACTGACTTTTAGACTTCCTTTATGCCTACAAAACCATAAGTGAATATATATTTATAACGCGAGGATAATACTATCCATGCTGCTCCAGAACTTGCAATTTCATGGACACCTTCCCAATTAAATATGTCAAGATTTAATTTATAATTTATCCTTTTTATTACTTAAAACAGTATTCCAGCATGTGGATAGACTATAATTGATTTATCCAGTATAACCTGGTGGTGAAGAGCTGGGCCTTTAGAATCCGACTACAGAGTCTGTATCCCAGCTCTGCCACTTATTACTATGAGTCATGGACAAGTTCATTAACTTATCATTGTTATAGTTTCCTGGGAACAGCAACAGTATCTGCATACTAGGGTTTGCAGCTTACTCTTTGAGGCTTCGTTGGTCCATTTGTCTTTAAAGGACACCCCAGGCTAAATGCACTTGCTTCACATCCCTGCAATAAGTGCTGTGGACCCAAGTGGAGTGGGGAGGAAGGAAGAGGGCACAGGAAGGAGGTTGTAGTTTTAAATAGAGTGGTCAGGGTTGACCTCCCTGAGAAGATGAAATTTGTTTAAAGACCTAAAGAATGTCAGGAAATGAGATATGCGGACACTTGGAGGAGGAGAATTCCAGCAGAAGCAAAGGCTCTGAGGCCAGAGCGTGCCTGGTCTCTCAAAGGAAGCCAAGGTTGCTAGAGTGGAATAAGGGCAGAGAGGAATGTAGGGGATCTGGTAAGATGGTGCAGCGCCTTGCAGGTAAAGTGGGAGCCATGGTGGGAGTCCTGAACTAAGGAGTGACGCGATGTAACTCACACTTCATAAGGATCACTCTGGATGCTATTTTGAGAATAGACGTAAGGGGCTAAGAACAGAAGCAGGAAGACCATGAGGGTACTGCAATAATGCAGGAGAGAAATGATGGCTATATTGGACAAGGGGAGTGGTGAGAGGTAGTTATGTTATAAATATATACATTATAAAAATCTGTACATGAACATATACATTGAATAAAAATATGTCAGTATTTGCTGATAGTAATAGGATGTTGTATGTGAGAAAAAGAATGAAGTTAAGGATGAAACTATGCTTTTGTGGCTGGAACAAATGGAAGGATGAGGTGACATTTATTGGGATGGGAATACCATATAGGAAGCATGCTTAGGAAGTTGGAATTTAGACATTTCAAGCTGGAGATGTCTGTCAGACATCCAAGTAGAGATGTCAGATAAAGAGCTGGATCTTCACAACGTGGAGGCCAGTGAAGGGACTGGGGTTAGAAACTTCAGAGTAGCTGACGTATTTAAAACCATGAGATGGTACAACATCTGTATTCATTTTCTGTTGCTGTCATAATAAATCATCACAAACAATATCTTAACACAACATAGATTTATTATCTTACAGTTCTAGAAGTCAGAAGTCTAGTGTGAGTCTAGGTGGATTAATCTCAAGGGGTCCTAGGCTACTTTCTGGAGGCTCTAGGGGAGCATCCACTTCCTACTCATTCAGGTTGTTGCCAGAATTTAATTCTTTGCAGTCGTAATACTGGTGGTGAAGAGAGGGTCTTTGCCAGCTTCTAGAGGTCACCACATTTCCTTGGCTTGTGGCCCCTCGCTCCATCTTCAAGGTCAGCAGTGGTGATTTAAGTACTTTTCACATGTTATGTATCTCACTGAACTCGTTTTTTCTGCTTCTTTCACATCTTAGGACTCGTGATTAGATTGGGCCTACTCAGGTACTCCAGAATAATCTCCTCATCTCAAAGTCTTTAACCTTGATTACATCTGTAAAGTCCCTTTTGTGATGTAAGGTAGTCACAGGGTCTAGAAATTAGTAAATGGTGTAGATACTAACAAGAGGTGGTCCGGGTGATCTTGCTGGGAACCCTGGGATATTCCAGAATTAAGAAGTGAGAGAGATGAGAAAGAAACTGGTAAAGGAATCTAAGAAGCACCCACGGAGTAGGAGGAAAGAGTGGTGCGTGGTGAATACAAGGTGAAGACAGGGTTTCAAGGAAGGATATGCCACTTGTTGGCGAGATGTCACAGAAGATGAGGACTGACTGTTGGATTTAATGACATGTGGTAACCTGAACAAGAGCAGCTTCCATAAAGTGGTGAGAGTAATGTATGATGAGAGATTTCAAGACAGAAAAGGATTTCTCTCAAGAAGGTATACAAATGGTTAATACACACATGAAAAGATATTCAACATCATTAATCATTAAGAAAATGTAAATTAAACCACAATGAGAAATCACTTCACACCCACTAGAGTGGTTATAATGTAAAAAATGAATAATAATTAGTGTTGGAGAGGGTGTGGAGTAATCCTCATGCACTGCTGGTGGGAATATAAAATTGGTGCAGCTCTTGTGGAAAGTAGTTTGAGTTCCTCAGAAACTTGCCTGGGCTAAGAAATGGCCAGATAGATGACAAAACATTATTTCTGGGTGTGTCTTCAAGGGTGTTTCTGGAAAAGATTAGCCTTTGAATTGGTGGACTGAGAAAGGCAGATGGCCATCCTCAATGTTGTGGGTGTCATCTAGTCTGTTGAGGGCCTGAGTAGAACAACAAGATGGAGCAAGGGTGAACCTGCTCTCTCTGCTTGAGCTGAGTCATCTTCTCCCACCCTCAGGCGTCAGCACTTACAGGGTCTTGGTTCTCTGGCTTTCAGATTCAGACCAGGGCTTGCACCATCAGCCCCCCTGATTCTCAGGCCTTCAGACTTGGATTGAATTACCCAACTGGCTTTCTTGGTTCTCCAGACTGTGGGACTTCTCAACCTCCATAACTGTGTGAGCTTATAGTAAGTCTTCTCTTACATGTATCTCTACTTATCTTATTTTTTATGTTTCTCTGCAGAACCCTGAGTAATATATCATATGATCCAGAAATTCCACTCCTGGTACATATTCAAGAGAATGAAAACACATATTCATGCAAAAACTTGAATAGCTGAGTTATTTATAATAGCTTAAAATTAGATACAATTCAAATTACATCAACTGATCAATAAATAAACAAGTCACTGTGTATCCATACAGTGGAATATTATTCGACCATAAAAAGGAATGAAGTATTGATACTTGCTATAACATGAATAAAGCTTGAAAATATCAAGATGAGTGAAAGAAGCCGGACACAAAGGTCATATATTATATGAAGCGTCTGTAAAAGGCAAATCTGTAGACACAAAAAGTAGATTAATGTTTGCCAGATGCTGGGGGAGAGGGAAACAGAAAGTGACCACTAAAGGGTATGAAATTGTTTTTGGGGTGATGTTCTGAAATTAGATAGCGGTGATGATTGTACAACCTTGACAATATGCTAAAATCATTGAACTGTGCATTTTAAAATAATGAATTTTATGGTATGTGAGTTAGATCTCAGTTTGTACAAGAGATAAAGGGAGGGGGGATTGAAAACAGGAAATATAGATAATTCTTTTAAGAAAATTTTGCTACAAAGTGGAATAGAAAAATGGGACAGTACTGGAAAGTGTGTGAGTTCATAGGATTATTTTATGCTTTTATGCTAATGAAGATACATCAATAAAGATTAAAAAAATAAAAGTAGTAGTTAGTCCTCTGAGCAGGGCCCCATCTCAGGCTACCCGCTGGCCTGTTCAACTGCAGAGGAGAGAGAGGCAGGGTGATGCCACTGAGTAGGCGAGTGGAGACAGAGTCCCGTCCAAGAGGGGCACCAGACTTAACAGGAGCAAGAGCTGTTCATAATCACAAGGAAGAAGGGAGAAGACAGAAGGTACGGGATCAGATACAGGGAGATGGCTAGGTTTGGCCCTCTCCTGGGAAAGGGGAAGCAAGTTCTTTCAGTGGCTAAGCTGAGCAGGGACTTCTGGCTAGCTAAGGGTCAAAGCCAGCCTGGCCAACACCCCAGTTCCTGAAGAGGGAACCAGAGAGAAGAGGCTCAGCGCTCAGGCTGCCAGGAGTATCTGCCCCAGCAGGTGGGTGGGGAGCACAGCTGCAGGAAGATAAAGGAAGACTTAGAGAGGGAAGGAAGGCACAGGAGCTCTCTGGTCTACAAAAATGCTAATCCTGAAGAAGAAGAAAAAATAAGTCAGGAGCATGTGGTCATTCATTATACAAGGTGGAGTCAAAAATCCATTTAAATCCTATAAAATTTAAAAAATTCTGTAATCGACATAAAGTTTTGTTCATTTGTCTGACACATCCCCCGTTGCCACACTCACAAACCAACAGCAGTGCCCTCTCAACTCCTGTATGACACCCAAACTCCATGTCTTGGTGCTGTCTCCACTGGCCCCGTGTCCCTGTCTGGAGCCCACAATGGCAGGGACTCTTTCTTCTATAGCTCCCTGCCGGCAGATGCAGGGACACTCCAGGCTGTCATGGTTTCCCTGCTAATGCAGCAGAAGCGGGGTCACCTCCGGGTAAGACTCCTTAATGCAGCCGAGGCTGCCCCAGCTCAGGGTTCCAGCCTCCTCACCACCAAAAGGCCATTTCATTCTTTCGGTTTACCCCAGGGCTCTCACAAATACGCTGCATTTGCAAATTATAACAGAGTGGTTTTCTCTTTCTCTTCCCCAAAGACATCAGAACTGGAACAGCCCTCCCAGTGGTCAGGGGCCCAGCTATCCCAGCCCTACCCAATTTCTCTTCCTTCCCTGGGAACCTGGACCACTCACTGAGGAGGAGGCTGATGAATTCTAGGAACCCAGAGGCCCAGCAGAGTGGGTGGTCCTCTCAGCAGGGCCCCAGCTCAGGTTGCCTGAAGGCCTGTTCAGCTGCAGAGGAAACACGGGAGGAGACAGAGGCAAGAAAAGAGGGCAAGCTTCGGCTTCAGCTCCAGGAGGCTTTTAGACACTCTTCCAGAGTGAAACTAGGAAGTTAGTTCTTGCCTGACCTCTGTCTAGCGAGTTAGTTCTGTGGTGACAGTCCCCCACTCCAGAGAAAGCTCCTTCATCTTGTCTCAGCACTCGCAGTACACACTCAGTAGATAACTGTCGAATGAATGTTTAAAGGAACATACTCTATGATGTTCCTGGCACTGCACTGAACAGACCCCTCCCTGCAGGCACAACCCGCTGGTGTTCTCACACACACCCTGTCACACACACCCTCCCTGACGCTTATCCTGGGTCACCATCTCTGCCCTAGGCTGTCCTGGGCACCAACGCCAGCCTATGGTCAGGCACAGAAGTCACGCTCTTTCAGCAAGTCTGGGTTAGGACTTTCCTGGTTTTGGTGGCTGTCTTCTGTCCCTCCCAACTTAATGAGTCGAATTGCCTTTCTGATTTTTCACAAAGTTCAACCGTCAGTTGCCTAAGTAAGAAGCTGCGGGCAAAAGAACAAAGCTCTTCCGGGTGATGTTAACTCCCCACATCCTCAATGCAAATATTGACATTTATCTTATGCTGGGAATTAGTATTCAAGGTCCTATAGCTCACAGGTTTGGTTTTACTCCCACAGACTCAAGGAAATTGGGTCAGTGCTTATAAACCCATTTTAGGGATATGAAGCTTGAGACATAGAGGGATTATGCAACCTGTAAAAGGTCACAGAGCTAATCAAGGGACAGGATCTGGCTCCTGGACGCAAACTTGGGACTCGTTTCTCAACATCACAGCTGCTATCCCATTGTACTGTGTGGCCTCAAGTCACCCGGAGTCTTTCTGTGCTCTCTCAAAACTGCTTTGCAGCATCTTAGACAAGGGAATATTTAAAATTGGCTGGATTCCCTCCTACCCCCTCTACTAATGGGTAAATATCTTCCAAAGGCAGTTTGTGTATCATGGCCATAAACTTCTTTTTTATTTGCATAAATTTAAGGGGTACAAGTGCAATTTTGTTACATGAATATATTGCATAGTGGTGAAGTCTAGGCTTTTAGTGTATCCATCACCTGAATAATGTACATAGTACCTATTAAGCAATTTCTTATCACCAACCCTGCTCCCATTCCCCCATTCCTTTGACTCTCCAGTGTGTATCATTTCACACTCTATGTCCATGCGTACACATTATTTAGCTCCCACTTCTAAGTGAGAACATGTGGTATTTGACTTCTTGTTTCTGAGTTATTGCACTTAATAAATTGGCCTCTAGTTCCATCCATGTTGCTGCAAAAGACATGATTTCATTCTTTTTTTAAATGGCTGAATAGCATTCAATTGTGTATATGTGCCACAATTTCTTTATCCAATTATCAGTTGATTGACACATTGATTCCATAAGTTGATTTTACATTGGCAAAGTTGTCTCATGTTTGTGTTATTGTGAATAGTTCTGCAAGAAACATATGAATTCAGGTATCTTTTTGATATAATGATTTCTTTTCCTTTGGACATATACCCAGTAGTGCAAATGCTGGATCAAATGGTGGTTCTATTTTTAGTTCTTTGAGAAATCTCCTTTCTATTTTCCATTGAGGTTATACTGATTTACCTTCCTACCAACAGTGTATAAGTGTTCCCTTTTCTCTGCATTCTCACCCAATATCTGTTATTTTTTGAGGTTTTTATTAACAGCCATTATGACTGGTGTAAGATTATATCTCACTGTGGTTTTACTTTGCATTTCTGTGATGATTAGCGATGATGAGCATTTTTTTCACATGTTTATCAGGCATTTGTATGTCTTATTTTTAGTCCCCCATTGGTTGCATAGTTTGCAAATATTATCTCCCGTTCTGCAGGTTGTCTTGTCACTCTGTTGACTATTTCTTTTGCTATGCAGAAGCTTTTTAGTTTTTGTTGCCTGTGGTTTTGAGCTCTTCTTCATGAATTCTTTGCCTAGACCAATGCCCAGAAGTTTTCTCTACATTTTCTTTTAGTATTTTTATAGTTTCAGGCCTTAATTTTAAGACTTTAATCCTTCTTGACTTTATTTCATATATGGTGAGAGATAGGAGTCCAATTTCATTCTTCTGCATAAGGCAGTCCAATTTTCCCAGTACCATTTATCGAAAAGGGCATCCTTTCCCCGGTGTGTGTTTTTGTGACCTTTGTCAAAAATCAGTTGGATGTAGATCTGTGGCTTTATTTCTAGCTTTTCTATTCTGTTCTATTGATCCATGTGTCTACTTTTATACCAGTACCATGCTGTTTTGGTTACTACAGCCTTGTATTATAATTTGAAGTCAGGCAATGTGATGCCTCCAGCTTTGTTCTTTTTTTTTTAGGATTGCTTTGGTTATTTGGGCTTTTTTTTTTTTTTTTTGGTTCCGTCTGCATTTTAGGATTGTTTTTTATAATTTTGTGAAAAATGATTTTAGTATTCTGATAGGGATTGCATTGAATCTATAATTTGCTTTGGGTGGTATGGTCATTTTAATGACTTTAAATCTTTTGATCCATGGGCATCGGATGTTTTTCCATTTATTTGTGTCATCTACAATTTCTTTCATCAGTGTTTTTAGTTTTTCTTGTAGAGATCTTTCACCTTCTTGGTTAAATAATATATTCCTAGGGTTCTTTTTTTTTTTTTTGTAGTTACTATAAATGGAATTGCCTTTTTGATTTCGTTCTCAGCTTGGTTGTTATTGGTGTATAGAAATGCTACTAATTTTTATGTGTTGATTTTTTTATCTTAAAACTATACTGAATTTGTTTATCAAATTTAAGAGTTTTTTAGTGTTTAGAGTTTTCTAAATAAAAGATCATATTGTTGGGGAATAGAGATAATTTGGCTTTCTATTTTCCAATATGGATGGCTATCATTTCTTTCTCTTTCCTGATTGCTCTGGCTAGAACTTCCAGTGCTATGTTGAGTAGTAGTGGTGAAACTGGGCATTCTTTTCTTGTTCCAGTTCTTATAGGGAATGCCTTTAACTTTTCTCTATTCAGTATGATGTTGGCTGGTGTTTGTTGTACATGGCTTTTATTATTTTGAAGTATGTTCCTTCCATGCCTAGTTTGTTGAGGGTTTTATTATGAAAGGATGCTGAATTTTATCAAATGCCTTTTCTGCATCTATTAAGATGATCTTTTTTTTTGGTTCTTAATTCCGTTTATGTGATGAATTACATTTATTGATTTGCGTACGTTGAACCATCCTGCATCTCTGGAATAAAACCTACTTGATCATGGTATATTATCCTTTTGATGTGCTGTTAAATTCAGTTTGATAGTATTTTTTGAGGATTTTTGTGCCTATGTTCATAAGGGATATAGGTTTGTAGTTTTTTTGTTGTGTCTTTGTCTGGTTTTGGTATTGGGGTGATATTGGGTTTGTGGAATGAGTTAGGAAGAATTCCCTCTTTCTTCATTTTTTGGGGAATAGCTTCAGGAGGATTGGTACCAGTTCTTCTTTGTACATTTGGTAGAATTTGGCTGGGAATCCATCTGGTTTTGGGCTTTTTTTTTCTTGGGAGTTTTTTTTTATTACTGATTGAATCTTTCTGCTTGTTATTTGTTATGGATTTCTATTTCTTCCTTGTTCAAGTTTGGGGGTTGCATGTTTCCAGAAATTTATCCATTTCCTCTAGGTTTTCTAGTTTGTGAATGTATGGTTGTTCATAATAGTCTATGGTGATCTTCCGTATTCCTGTGTTATCAATTGTAATGTCTCCTTTTTTGTTTCTGATTTTGTTTATTTAGATCTTCTCTCTTCTTTACTTGGTTAGTTGAGCTAGCAGTCTATCAATTTTGTTTATCTTTTCAAAGAACTAACTTTTTGTGTCATTGAGTCTTAGTATTTTTTGGTATCTATTTCATTTAGTTTTGCTCTGATCTTTGCTATTTCTTTTCTTCTGCTAGCTTTGGGTTTGGTTTGTTTTTATTCTTCTAGTTTCTTGAGGTGAGATGTGAGGTTTTTAATCTGTAATCTTTCTATTTTTTTTTTTTTTTGGTGTAAGCATTTAACATTGTAAGCTTCTTTCTTTTTTTATTATTTTTTTTTAGAATATGAAGCAGGGGAGTGAGAAAGGGGGTTCAGTTTCTTTTATTATTATTATTATTATTTTTGAGACAGCCTCATTCTGTTGCCCTGGGTAGAGTGCAGTGGCATCATTGTAGCTCACTGCAACCTCCAACTCCTGGGCTCAAGTGATCCTCCTGCCTCAGCCCCCTGAGTAGGTAGAACTACAGGCATGTGTCACCATGCCTGGCTAATTTTTCTATTTTTAGTGGAGACAGGGTCTCACTTTTGCTCAGGCTGGTTTCAAACTCCTGACCTCAAGCAATCCTCCTGCCTTGGTCTCCGAGAGTGCTAGGATTACAGATGTGGGCTACCATTCCTGGCTGTAAGCTTCTCTCTTAGCATTGCTTTCATTGTATCTCAGAGGTTTTGGTATGTTGTGTTTCCATTTTTATTCATTTAAAAAAAAAATTTTTTTTGAGACAGACTCTCACTCTGTTGCCCCAGGTAGAGTGCAGTGGCATCATCATGGCTCACTGCAACCTCAAACTCCTGGGCTCAAGTGATCTTCCTGCCTCAGCCTCCTGAGTAGCTGGGACTACAGGCATGCGCCACCAGTCCCAACTAATTTTTCCTATTTTTTGTAGAGATTGGGTCTCGCTTTTGCTCAGGCTGGTCTTGAACTCCTGACCTCAAGTGATCCTCCTGCCTCAGCCTCCCAGAGTGCTAGGATTACAGGCATGAGCCACCACGCCTGGCTCATTTCAAAAAAATTTTTAATTTCTATCTTAAATTTGTCATTGACTCAAAGATTTTTCATGATCATGTTGTTTAATTTCCACGTATCTGTATAGTTTCTGAAGTTCCTCTTGGTATTGATTTCTAATTTTATTCTGCTGTGGTCCAAGAAGATATTTGATATGATTTTGATTTTTAAAATTTGTTGAGACTGTTTTGTGGCCTAACAAATGGTCTGTCTTGGAGACTGTTTCATGTGCTGATGAGAAGAATGTATATTCTGCAGTTGTTGGGTAGAATGTTCTGTAAATATCTGTCAGGTACATCAGGTCTAAAGCCCAATTTTATGTTTCTTTGTGGGTTTCCTCTCTTAATAATCTGTCTAGTGCTGTTAGTGGGGGTTGAAGTCTCGCGCTATTATTGTATTGCTATCTATCTCTTTCTTTAGCTCTAGCAATATTTGTTTTATGAATCTGTGTGCTCTGTTGTTAGGTGCATAAATATTTATGATTGCTATATCCTCTTGCTGAATGATCCCTTTATCACTGTAAAATGAGATTTTTTTTGGTCTTTTTTGTTTTACTGCTTTTGATTTAAAGTCTGTTTTATCTGATATAAATATAACTGCACCTGCTCACTTTTGGTTTCTGTTTGCATGGAGTACTTTTTTCATCCTTTTACTTTCAGTCTATGTGCGTCTTTATGGGTAAGGTGAGTTTCTTGTAATTAACACATAGTTGGTTTTGTAACCTATTCTACCTATATCTTTTCCTGGAGCATTTAATTCATTTGTGTTCAAGGTTAATATTAATATATAAGGTTTAGTTCCTGTCATATTGTTAACTGCTACCTAGTTATTTTATAAATTCTTGGTTTCTTTTTTTTTTTCTCTGTCTGTTTGTCTTTGTAGTTTGGTGGAATTCTGTCATGTTATCATTTGATTCCTTTCTCTTCCTCCTTTGTATAATTGTTTCATAAAACCTATGAGTTTTATACTTTCATGTGTTTTTATTATGGTGAATATGAACCTTTCGTTTCCATTTTTAAGACTCCTTTGACCATTTCTCGTAGGGCTAGTCTAGTGGTGATGAATTCCCTTAGTGTTTGCTTGTTGGGAAAAGATTTTATTTCTTTTTCATTTACGACACTTATTCTAGCTGGATATAAAATTTCTGACTGGCGGTTTTTTTCTCTTGTCACTTTGAAAATAGGATCCCATTCTCTTCTTGCTTGTGAGATTTCTGCTAAGTCCACTGTTAGTCTGATGGGGTTTCCTTTATAGATGACTAGATGTTTTCTCTTGCTCATTTTAGTACTTTTTCCTTCATGTTGACTTTAGGCAGTCTGATGACTTCGTGGTATGGAGATGTCCATTTTGTAATGTATTGTCCTGGTGATCATTGGGCCTTCTGTATTGGATGTCTAAATCTCTTGCTAAACTAGGGAAGGTTTTGTCAATTATTTCTTTAAATAGATTTTCTAAACTTTTTGCTTTTTCTTCTCCCTTGGGAATACCAATGACTTGTAAGTTCAGTTGCTTTATGTAGTAGCATACTTCTAAAAGGCTTTGTTCATTCATTTTTATTCTTTTTTCTTTATTTTTGTCTGAATGGATTAATTCAAAAGACCTGTTTCCAAGTTCTGAGACTTTCTTCTGCTTGGCCTAGTCTATTGTTGAAGATTTCAAATATATTTCATACTTCCTTTAATGAGTTTTTAATTTCCAGGAGTTCTGTTTGTTTGATTGTTTGTTTTTAGAAGATATTTATCTCCTTGGCAAATTTCTCATTCATATCCTGAATTGATTTTTTATTTCTTTGTATTGGTTTTTCAGATTTCTTTTGCATCTCATTGAGCTTCTTTAAAATAAATATTTTGAATTTTTTATCTGACATTTTGAGGATTTCTTTTTGCTTAGGATCCATTGCTAGAGAATTACTGTGTTCTGGGGGTTTCATAATACCTTCCTTTTCCGTACTTCCTGTATTATTACACTGATTTCTTTGCATCTGGAGAAACAGGTGCTGCATCTTATTTTTGAATTTACTTTTATTGGGACAGGACTTTTCTTTTTTTCTTCTTGAGGATGTGACCATGATGTATGTTGAACATGGCTGTTTGGCTTTGCTTCCAGGTGCATTCAGTGGTAAAGACTGTTATAAATAGCTTTAGTGTGGTGGCTTTCTCAAATGCCAGTTGTAATAGCAGTATACTGAGCAGGTGAGTAGGCTTGTGACCTTCTGAGTACCCAGGGTGGTGTGCATGATGGTGGTTGCAGAGGCCATGAGAAGTTTCTCTTGTTCCCAAGCCCTGCGCACTTGTGTCAGCAGATGCTGTAATGGGCTGTGCAGGTTGACCTCCAGGCCAGTAGGTGGCTCTTACAGGTAAGAGCCAGCTATGGTAGTAGCAGTAGGGTTTATGCTTGACCTTTGTTAACAGGGAGAAATGCTTGGTGTCCCAGCTGATGGGTTGGGGCATGGAATGCTCAGTGGTCCGGGTACCGAGCCCTGTCAC
>RJWJ010031085.1:0-19454 GCA_004363605.1 Indri indri | reverse complement strand
CATGCCTGTAGTCCCAGCTACTCGGGAGGCTGAGACAGTAGGATTGCTCGAGCCCAGGAGTTTGAGGTTGCTGTGAGCTAGGCTGACGCCACGGCACTCACCCCAGGCAAGAGAGTGAGACTCTGTCTCAAAAAAAAAAAAAAAAAAAAAAAAGAAAAAGGTATGTCGTGAATGTATAAAATATATGTAGATGCTAGTCTATTTTACCATTTGCTACCATAAAATGTACGCGAATCTATTATAGTTAAAATTTATCAAAACTTGTGCACAAACACTTAAAGACAATATGAGGTGCCATTTTCAGTTGAAGAGAAGTATAAACAAACAATGATGCAGTATTAAATCATAACTGCATAAAATTAACTATGGTACCTACTATACTACTGTAATAATGTCATAGCCACCTCCTGTTGCTATTGCAGTGAGCTCAAGTGTGTCGGTTTAAAACCCCGTGTGAGGCTAATCATCTCTGAGTGAACAGTTCATCTGTCCAGCAAATTGCATATCACCGTAAAAAGTGAGCTCCAGCAGTTCTTGAATATTTTTCATGTTTAGTGCAATACTGTAAACCTTGAATAACACCATGGGACCCATATGAAGTGCCACCAGCAATACTGGAAGGGCTCCTAAGAAGCGAAGTCATAACATTACAAGAAAAAGGTGAATTGCTTGATATGTACCGTGCATCGAGGCCTGCACCTGCAGTTGCTGGCCATTTCAGATGGATGATTCATCCTGTAAACAGATGAGGTAAACTCACGGTATTGATAAATACAGTACAGCACTTTAAATGTAATTTCTCTTCCTTAAGATTTTCTTTCTTTCTTTTTTGTAGAGATGGGGTCTTGCTGTATTGCCCAGGCTGGAGTGCAGTGGCTATTTGCAGGTGCAATCGTAGCACACTATAGCTTCAGACTCCTGGGCTCAAGTGATCCTTCTGCCTCAGCCTCCCAAGTGGCTGGGACTGTTAGGGTGGAAAGACTGGTAGGTGCTCATGGTGAAGGTGGAGAAAGATTTCTCATGCAGGGCCGGGCATGGTGGCTCACACCTGTAATCCTAGCACTCTGGGAGGCTGAGGTGGGCGGATTGTTTGAGCTCAGGAGTTCCAGACCAGCCTGAACAAGAGCAGGACCCCGCCTCTACTAAAATTAGAAAGAAACTAATCGACCAACTAAAAATATATAGAAAAAATTAGCCGGACATGGTGGCGCATGCCTGTAGTCCCAGCTACTCGGGAGGCTGAGGCAGAAGGATCACTTGAGCCCAGGAGTGTGAGGTTGCTGTGAGCTAGGCTGACGCCACGGCACTCACTCTAGCCCGGGCAAAAGAGTGAGACTCTGTCTCAAAAAAAAAAAAAATATTTCTCATGCAGATATTACAATATAAAAATAAAAAAGTTTATTTTATCTTCTTAGAAGAGAGAGAGAGAGAGAGAGAGAGGAAAGAGGGGGAAAGAAAGAGAGCAGGGAAACGGTGTGGCATCCCAAAGAAAGAGAAGGGGGAGTCAGCAGTGAGGCCAAGTGGCTTGCTGATTTTATGGGGATAAAGAGAAAGGAAAAAGATAGTTACTGTTATCAGTTGAAACAGAAGAGGCTGTAGAGTAATTAGCAGACAGCTGCAACAGGTCAGGTTGTCCATCTTTCTTGCTTTTCTCTGTTCCTGAAGACTTGGTGGATTAGATATTTCCCTATTATTTCAGCAAGGCTGCCCCTTTAGGGACTACAGGTGCATGTCATCGAGCCCAGCCTGATTTTCTTAGTAACATTTTCTTTAGTTACTTTATTGTAAGAATACAGTATAAAATACAAAATATGACTGTTTATGTTATTGGTGAGGCTTCCAACCTACAGTAGGCTATTAGTCATTAAGTTTTTGGGAAAACAAAAGTTATAGGCAGATTTTCTATTGCATGAGGGTCAGCGCACCTAACACCCGTGCAAGGGTCAACTGTATTATTTTTTAGAGCAGATTTAAGTTCACAGCAAAATTGAGCAGAAAGTACAGAGAGTTCCCATATACCCCTTCCACCACACATGCCCCACCTCTCCCATTAACAACAGCCTACACCAGAGTGGTACAGATTTGTTACAATCAATGAACACACATTGAAACAGCGCCATTAGCCAAAGTTCACAGTCTACATTAGGGTTCATTCTTGGTGTTGTACATTCTATGGGTTTTGACAAATGTAAAATGGCATGTATAGTTTTACTTTCCAACACAATTTCATGTTTATCAAAGTAGTACATGCCCTGGCTTAAAAGTCAGAGTACGAAAAAGGCTTATATGGAAAACCAAATGTCTCTCTTTCCTGCCCACCCCACCCCCTTCCTAACCTCAGTCCCAGGCAGAGTGGCATCTTCTTATGTAATCATTGGCCTCAGGGGGGCCACGCCCTTGGCACTGAGGTAATGAACCTTCTTCTCTGTATCAGGAACATCAAAGGGGACTGAGGACAAACAGCCCACTGGGCCAAAGTGGCCAGACTGGCTGAACACACCCTCTGCCTCAAGAGTCAATCAGGCATCTCAGATACGGTATTCTGAAAGTATTTTTAAATCCCTGCTTGCTGCTTTAGAAGCCCCAGTAGTAATTTTAGGAGTTTTGCTGAATGAGGAGGAGAACTAAAGCCCGATGGAGAAAGGCTGCTGTGCTGTGAAGCTGCCTGGGTGGTGAGAGATTCAGGTTCTGGCTAGCTGTGTGCTGGGGCAAACCTTTCTCCCTTGGACTTTGAGGTCTTCCTGTGCAAAACAAGGAGGTTGGAAGGGTGACCATGAGAGCACCGTCCGAGCTGACAGATTGAGTTGGGGTTGAGCTGCTACTGCTGCTAGCAGCTCCATCTCTGGAGCCTATCCTGTGAGCCAGTGCTTCCTGTTGCACTCCTTGCAACCATCCTCAAAGCAGGGACTATTACCTCCATTTTACAGATGAGGAATCGAGGCTCAAAGGGTTGCCATGGCCACACAACTAGGGAGTTGCAGGGTCAAGATTCTAACTAGAGTGCATGCTTCTCCTTTCCCTGGGGCTAGGTCCCTGAGCCCCCTGTCCTGCTTTCCCTACAATAGGTGCTCTGGCGTGTGTGTATGGGGTGTCTAAGGTATGTGTAGGGGTGGGTAAGAGGGGCCCCGTGCCCTCCAGGAGCAGAAGGCTCCAGTTCACTAGGCCCCCAACATTTTAGGCCTTTAGGCCCTACCTCAGGGAGAAGGTCATCATGCCCACATTCTTTTTAATGCCAATCTCTCCTCCTAGACTAGTGGTTCTCTGCCTTGGCTGAGTATTGGTCACCTGGGTAGCTTTAGAAAACATTGATACCTGTGCCCCACCCCTAGATACTCTGGTTTAATTGACCTGAGGCAGGGTCCTGACACTGGTAGTTTATAAAGGCTCTGCAGGAGATTCAAATGTGCAGCCAGTGATGAGAACCTTGTATTAGCCTGTCAGCTTACTGAAGGGCCTTGCGCTGGTCTTGTTTGTTCACTGTGCCTGGCCCGGGGGAATATCTGCTCCTCTTTGCCCTGCCTCCCCTGCCACAAAGGAGAGAAGCCTTTGCCCACAGTTACAGTGCAGCAGCTCCCTTTCCCTGTGACGAGGTTCACAACACCATAACTCTGCTGTCCTGACTTGTTCTCCTTAGAATAAACCAAGGCCATGATGCTTCTCATAAATTTTTGGAACAAAGGCCTCTAGAATCCAGACCTGCCTGGCATGTGGGCTGGGGAGCCCACCTTGCCTGTCTCCCCTCTGGTAGGTATCTTAGGAGAAAAGAAAATGGGGAGGGCAGGTTTTGTGCTCCACGCAGGGTGCCCTGGGCATCTTCTGGCTCCAAGGTGAGGTTGGCAGTCCCATGAAATAAAATATGTCCTGCATTCAAAAAAGGACAAAGACAACTCCAAAGGCTCCAGGAATCTCAGAAGAGAATCAGGCAAAGATAAATGTCACCTGGAGAAAGACAGTCTCCTGTCTCCTGACTATTGGATTCAGGTACAGAGAGGCAACTGTTGTACTCCTGGGTTAGAACCCCCATGTGGGCTTCAGGTCCCAGAGCCCTAGATACTAATTTCAGAGCCTGCAAAAGAGAAGCAAAGTTGGGAGCAAAGGGCCAGGTGAGAGGTGGGCTGGGGACACACCGGTGGTTGGAAATAAGCTGAACTGGAATCAGGAATTGAGAAGTGGTAGTGGGGGAAATACCCAGGGCAGGACTCTGAGGTAGCCACTAAATGTGGCATTCTTTGTCTTGTTCCCATCCTTCATAAAGCTTGGGCTCTGTAGTCACAGATTTGTAGCAGGCCAAACTTTGAAAGGGTCTAGAAGCCACGTGGTGCATAGTTTTCAGTCCCAGGCCCTGGCTGTTCTTCCTTTTTGGCAATGACGGAGATCTGAGAAATTGTCTTCATCCTGAGTCTCCAATAAACCCCCTCATCCACAACAAACTGAGGCTGGTCCAGTGAGCCCTTACAGACCCCACTAACACTCTCCAGAGTCCAAATGCTGCTTCTGAAGTCCTCCTTCCCCCTCAGTCATGGCCACTGAAACCTAGTTGTCCTGGTTCTTGGTCCTATGGGGAGGCAGCCAGCTTTATGACTTCACAAAAGGCTATCTTGTGACAAATCTGGACCTGGTGAAGCAGGAGCTGGGCAGAGAGGGCTGCCCCCAGGAACATCATGTGACTTTTCATAGAGAGACATCCCCAACTCTAAGGGATGAAGAAGAGCTGCCCCATGGTAAGAGCCCAAGACACAATTTATACCTAGAAATGCCTCTCCTTGGTGACTTTGGCTCGCAGGCCTAACTGGACACTCCAGGCTATATCTGGCAACATCTCTCAGAGATCCAGGCGCATGGCAACCAAATCCATCCCAGGGGAGAGCCAGAGGTTACTGTAGGTGGTGGTGGTGGGTCTCTGATCTCTGAATTGGGGTCAGACCGGCATCCTCCCATTAGACAAAGCCATTCTTCTCCAGGACCTTTCAAAATGAAAGAACTGATAGAGTGGGAAGCTTTGACCTGAGTCTTCATCAGGGTCTGCCCCAGGAGCCCCCTGAGTACCTTCAAATGGGTCAGGCCAGACGTCCCTGAATCCCACAGAAAGGTCTTTTGGCTACAAACAGGGATTGACAAAATCCAGGGGCTTCTGGGAGCTTGGAGGCCAGGCCAGCTTAGGCTCTCTCTCCAGTGTAGACTCCACTGTTCTTTCCTCAGGAAGGATTTACAACCCCAGGAAGCTGAGGCAAAAGAAGCTGGGTGTGCTTGCTTCCTACCTTCCTTGTATCTGTTCCCCAACCTCAATCCTTACCTGGTGCATGGCCTCTGAGAAGGGAAGGGCCCCAGATGTCAGTTGAGATGATAACTGGCAGGCAGGCTGGGGGATCAGATAGAACTGGGAGGTGCCTGGAAGAGTTTGGCCCTCTTCATGCTCTAGCCCTTCCTTCATGCTGTACATGTCCCTGCTGAATGTGGTCCAGGGTATACCATTCCTGGCCACCCCTCTGGCCTCTACTTTGATTATGATATCATTATTGTATCAGAGGACCCCAGGGAAGGAGGTAAGTGCTCTCTGGACAAGGGTTCCAGATGCAGACTTCATCCCAGAAGGAAGGCAGGGTGGATGGCCTGGTTTGGGGAGGGCGACGTGTCTGGCTTCACATCCAAGGGGCTCCTTAACCTTGACTAACCTCCACCCTTGATTAGCTGAGTCCTTTCAGGTTTGAGGAGGCCTACAGCAGATTCTCCTGCTGGGACAGAGAGTGGATAGGTGATCCCAAAGAGTGGCTATTCCACTACTTTCCAGTGCTTCTAGAAATACGCCCTAGTATATTTCTGGCAAGAAGCTAGTTTCTCATTTAAATGCAGAGAGCCTGAGCTCCTCCAGCAAGCAGTGCTGGGGGCAAAGAGAAATCAACCAGTGTTGAGGTAGTCTTGAAGAATTCCAACAGGGAGAGCCACAAACCAAGAATAATCAAAGTAGCAATAGCCATCACTTACACATTTACTGTGCACCAGGCCCCAAGCTGAGCACTTCAGATGCATTATCACATTTAATTCTCATAGCAGTGCTGGAAAGGATGTAGTATTATTCCCACTGAAATTGAAGCTCAAGAGAAGTGAAGTCACTAGTCCAAGGTCCCACAGCTGGCAAACGGGAGCACCAGTATTGGGACCCAGGTCAGTTTGCCTCCAAAGCTAGACTTGGCCACTGAGCTACTCCTCTAAACTTTCCCCAATACAGTAAAAGAAACTCTTTTCTCATCCCTAACGATCAGTGATGGAGTAGAAGGGGAGAATTTGAACCCGATATCCCCCAGATCATCAGCTTTTGGATAAGGGAGTTTTGACTGCTTGATCCTGTCTAATCCTTTTTTTTTTTTTTTTTTGAGACAGAGTCTCACTCTCTTGCCTGGGGTGAGTGCCGTGGCATCAGCCTAGCTCACAGCAACCTTGAACTCCTGGGCTCGAACAATCCTACTGTCTCAGCCTCCTGACTGGCTGGGACTACAGGCATGTGCCACCATGCCCGGCTAATTTTTTCTCTATATATTTTTAGCTGTCCAATTGATTTTTCTTTCTATTTTTGGTAGAGACAGGGTCTCGCTCTTGCTCAGGCTGGTCTCGAACTCCTGAGCTCAGAACGATCCACCCACCTCGGCCTCCCAGAGTGCTAGGATTACAGGCGTGAGCCACCGCGCCCGGCCGAACCTGTCTAATCTTTAATGAAACTCATTGGGAGGCAGCTGTTCTGATTTGCTTCTTACCATTTTGCAGATGATTAAAGTGAGGCCTTGGGGGCCACAGGAAGGGAGTCCTTGGGGGTCTGTGGCTGAGCAGTGGCTCTGAGGTAGGGTTGCCAGATAAACTATAGGATGATCAGTTCAATTTGAATTTCAGATAAACAATGAGTACATATGTTTTTAGTATAGTATCCTAAATATTGTGTGGGGCTCCTCTCTCTGGCCAGGGTCATGATACATGGGAGCTGGGGTGGAGATGGGAGTCACTGCTTCATTTCCCACTTGAGCCTCTGACCCCTCTATGAAGTTGTGCCTATGGGATCCGAAGGTGGGGACCACTGGACAAGGTGGGGCTCAAGCTGCTGTCTTTGTGAGGCCTCAGTTTCTTCCTTCCTGAAATGAAAGTGGTCACTTTGCACACCTCTTGGGGAATTGGGTAGTGTCCCCTCTACTCATTTTCAGTGGGGGTTGGGGGGGTGTAGAGGTCCCTAGCAATGAGCAGGGCACCCAGGGAATCATTGGAATTTCCTCTTTGTCCTGGTAGCCCTCAGCATCTTCTTCTTCTTTTTTTTTTTTGAGACAGAGTCTCACTCTGTTGCCCAGGCTAGAGTGCCATGGTGTCAGCCTCACTCACAGCAACCTCAAACTCCTGGGCTCAAGCGATCCTCCTGCCTCAGCCTTCCGAGTAGCTGGGACTACAGGCATGTGCCACCATGCCCGGCTAATTTTCTGTATATATTTTTAGCTGTCCAAGTAATTTCTTTCGACTTTTTTTTTGGTAGAGATAGGGTCTCGCTCTTGCTCAGGCTGGTCTCGAACTCCTGAGCTCAGAACGATCTGCCCGCCTCGGCCTCCCAGAGTGCTAGGATTACAGGCATGAGCCACCACGCCCAGCCAGCCCTTGGCATCTTCTTGGTGGCTCCTGTGACATTCCTGGACACTTGCAGTAGCAGTCTTGTCCAACCAACAGGAGAGCAGGAGTGGATATGGGCCAGCTGGTCTCACCTCTCAGCCCTGGGGAGTTGCAGAAGGAAGCATGAGAGTGGGGTGGCTCCGGGGTGAGGATGGTCTGGTGGGAGCACCTGGGTCAGATGAGCCTAGGAGGTTCTGGAATGAAAGGCTCCTAGAAGGGTATAGAGGGGGTGGGGGAGAAAGGAGGAGCAGCTTGAGGCCCAGGGGACTTTGTGCTACCCATTTTTCTACCACAGGGAGTGGGCATGCTTGGGGGCAGAAGCAGGAAGAACATGCTGAAGTCCGTAGACCTTGGTCCTGGGGCCAGGGCTCAGTTGTTCTTGCTCTTTTTCTGCTTCTAGGCAGCCCCACCAGCACTCCTCGCCCTTTCAGATGGGGTTACTTCTTTCTCAGGCACACCATGTGGGAGGGGAAAACAGGCAGAGCAGGGTGAGACAGAGTCCAGAGATGTTCTAGCAAAGAGGCCAAGAAATCTGTTTCCAATGATTGAGGACTGATGTGCTAGAACCAAACTGGGCGTGGCCCTGGGTCATCTGTAGCTTTGTGTTTGCATATGCTTAGACGTGAAAGTGTTAGTTGTGAGGAACTGGTGGCTAATGCACAGGTGTGCATGCCTCTGTAGGTGGCACATGTGGGTAATGCCTGTCCTGTGAACTGTGTCACCAAGCACACTTGGAATGTGCCAGGAAAGCCTGGGTGCTGCCCCTTCCACTTCCCTGGGGCAGGTGTTGAGGGGGCGTCTGGGGGTACCTGCAGTGTATGGTTATGTGTGGGGTGGTGTTGGCAGGGGTAGAAGAGGCTACAGAAGTTACAGAGAGATTCTTGAGAGAGCGGCTTCTGGGCAGGCCCTGTAGTCTCCTGCTCTGCTTTCCCAGCCTCCTGGGCCCTGGTTTCTCCAAAACCGCTCCTTGAGTCTTCTTACCACCACCCCCCCTGCCACCAACCCAGGGACCCAGGCTGGGTTTCTGAAGGAGAGCATTGCCATCTGGTGGCAGGCTGAGGCGGTGGCAGGCTGAGGCAGTGCCTGGAGCAGGTGAGCTGGACCTTGGGTTTCCCCAAGGGCTCTGCCATTCAGGACCCCAGCTAGTGGGAAAGTTAGTACTGGGCTGGCTAAATCATGGGCAGATGGAAGATATCTAAGGTTCAAACACTCCATCCCCATACAGTTTGGGTTCATGACCAAGGGAGGCATGGCAGGAAAGTCACCTGATGGAGTGCTGGAAGGAAAGGCATATACAGGTTAAGAACCCAGCCTCTGGACCCATGAACCTGGGCTCCATTTCTTGATCTGCCTCTCTGGGTTCAGATTTCTCATCTGTAAAGGTGGCTAACCATACCTACTCTGTGGGTGGTAGTGAGGGTTAAATGAAGAGAGTGTGGCTAAAATACTTGGCTAAGAGCTGAGTCTGCTGTAAAGTCAAAGTAAATGGTATCTGGGCTCTGTGGCTCACGCCTATAATCCCAGCATTCTGGGAGGCTGAGGTAGGAGGATCACTTGAATCCAGGAGTTCAACACCAGCCTGGGCAACATAGTGAGCCCCTGTCTCTAAAAAAAAAAATATTAAAAAATTAGCTAGGCATGGTGGCATGCATTGCCTATAGTCCTAGCTACTCAGGAGGCTGAGGCAGGAGGATTGCTTGAGCCCAGGAGTTTGAGGTTACAGTGAGATATGATTGCACCACTATACTCCAGCCTGGGTGACAGAATAAGACCCTGTCTCAAACAAAACTAAAGAAAAAAGCAAAGTAAATGATAGTGGCCATCACCAATATAGGCAAAGTTCCAAAAGCACAGAGAAGAGAGCTGTGTGTTGTGGCAGGAGAAAGGATTGCAGACAGGTGACATGTTTGTGTGCAGCACTGCCACCACACATTCTAGAATTAACACATTTAAGTGAAGGAAGATCTCTTCTGGAAAGAAGGAAATGGGATCCAGTGAGGAATGGATCCCAGAGACCCAGCATTCAGGCTTCGTACTAGCTGTGGAACCTGAGCATGGCAGGAGGCTCACTATGGCTCGTGTTCTCCATGAGAAAGTGTTGGCTGTGAAGACTCCATGGAAATGCACAGACACTTGCTCAGGATTCCCAGAGAGATAATGAGTTGTGATCAGGCCTTCTAGGGTGGGTAGGATCTTACGAGGTCGAGATTCTATTCAACTGTGAAGTCACGTTTATCTTTCATGCCCTCCAAAAGGGATCCCTGGGTCAGAGTAAGCAGTCTTCTAGTTCTGCTATTAATTGTGTGATGTTAGGCATGTCACTAACTCTGCAAAATGAAGGAATTGAATTAAATATCTGTGAGGTCAGTCTTGCCTTAACCAATGGTTTTTGGTTTTTTGTTTTTTTTTTAAGACAGATTCTCACTCTGTTGCCAGGGCTAGAGTGCCAGGGCGTCAGCCTAGCTCACAGCAACCTCGAACTCCTGGGCTCAAGCAATCCTTCTGCCTCAGCCTCCCGAGTAGCTGGGACTACAGGCACGCGCCACCATGCCCGGCTAATTTTTTTATATATATATTTTTAGTTGTCCAGCTAATGTCTTTCGATTTTTTTAGTAGAGACGGGGTCTCGCTCTTGCTTAGGCTGGGACCACTGGGTTTTGATTTTTCATTTCTCTACCTCACACGTAATATCTGGCAATAAATATCTACTCCTACATGCTAGGTCTTGAATAGAAAGACAAAAGAGAAACCAGTGCTTTCTGTTTAATGAGTGCGGTGATTTGTATGTGGGAAATATTTTCTTAGATCCTGGTATGTTCTAGGTATGATGAGGCAATGGGAGACTAAAACAGAGGCTCTCTGAGGACACACACGGAGAATAAGTCGCTAAGACGCTATCACGCGGTTATAGTTCTATCTTGGAAGGATGGGGACCCTCACTTTTCGCTTCCGCCTTCCGAAGCAGCCAATGAGTACACAGCAGTTTGCGGTCAACTAAAGAACTACAAATCCCCACAGTCAATGCGCGGGGCCAAGTGCTCATGCGTCAATCAGGACTTTATTGGCCCCGCCCATAGACGCGGAACTTCATTTCCCATGCGGCCTCGGGGCTCTTGATTTTCCTCTGCTTGCGCGGGCGTTCTCCTCCCGCCCTCTGATCGCGATCCTCGCGCCAAGCTAGCGCGCGCGCGCGGGGCACGTAACACGCGAGTGACGCATAATATGTGGGCCGCCCTGGAGCCGTGGTCGCGCTGTGTGTGTGAGTGAGGGAGAGTGAGTGCAGGAACTGAGGCGGTGTGTGTGAGCTGTGGCCGCTCGCGGGGTCGGGGGGAGGGTAGCGGCGGAGCCGCTCGGGAAGGTGAGTTGGGTAAGGAGGGAGACGGCTCTCCGGCAGGGGAGCGAGGAGACAGGGCGCGCAGCCGGCCAGGCGGGAGAGTGGGCGCCGGGCTGGGGGAGGGGCGACACCTGCTTGGACTGCCGGCGGGGAGGGGGCGGGCCGGCGGGGAGGCTGGGCCCGGGGCCTGACAGGACTTTCCCTGCTCCTGATTCCTTTCCCGGGGGCGGGGCCTTTACGTTCTTCCTCCAGTCCCCAAGAGAAGCTTCCCGAGAGTAACTCTTCCGCCCGGAGTGGGGGGCGGGGTGTGTCCGCCCCTACCTGGAGGAGGGGCGCCTTTCATTTTCCTTGTCACCTTTTTCCTTGTAGTCCTTCCAATCTCCGTTCCGTACGGACTGGGGGGCTCCATCTTCCCTGCCGTACAGTGGCCCCCTTCCCGGACTGTGTCTCCGCCTCCAGCCCCAGTCACCTGGGCGGGCTCTCCCCTCCCTCGGCCTCGTGCCACCTCTCCCTGCACCCGCCCCTCTCTTGGACTGGGCGATGGGGGCGGAGCTTTCCAGGCACTCCTCCCACCCTCAGGCAGGAGGTGGAGAGAGAGGTGTGGCTGTCCCACACCGTGGATCCCAAACCTTAAGAGTGCCCGCCAAATTTCCCGGGAGTCTGTTTCCGGGGGTTATAGTAGTTTTCAATTAGGATGTCAGAGGCGTTTGCTTAACTCCATCTTCTCTTCCCAGTTTCTTTTTCGCTTCCTCTTGAAGTAGTAGTGCGCTGATTTTCCATTTGTTTAGGAAATAGTTCTGCAGTGTTTGTAGTACTTTTTGAGTGACAAACGACTCTTGTGTACGTCATGTTGCTCTTAGTTTTTCCTTACTCTTTTCAGTGAAGCCTTTTAATTAGTTTTCTTGTTTTAATTATTAATTTATATTAGCAGCATCTTCCTGTTCTAAACTCATTGTTCATGTAGAGAGTGAGAGGTTCATGGCAGTGTCATCCTGAATTTTCTTATTCCTGTTTACTGGAGTTTACCTTTAAGGTTTATGTAAGTGTGTATATTTAGACTTTAGGAATCGACTTAGTATTTTTCTGCTTGAATGCTGTCAAGATTTGGGCTTTGTATATAGCAGTTATTCATCACCCATTTTTGAGTGGTGATACATTTTTAAATGTTAAGGAGATAATAGAGAATTTAAAGAAGATAGGAAAATCATTTTGTGCTCAGCATTTCTTGGGTAGTTGCTGAGCACACTGTTTTACTCTTCTGCCTGTTGTACAGTTTTTAATGGAGGAGGAATCTCATAGAACGAACCACATGATAGTTTGATTAGAATTGGTTTATTACCAATGTTCTTGTGTTGTTTTTGTAAAGAATATGGTCATGGACAGTAATAGAAAGTTACTATAGTATATATGATCTCATATGTCATAGTAATGGAGTAAATTTTATGTTTTTTTTGTGAGACTGTTGTCACTGTGTCACTATGGCTAGAGTGCAGTGGCATCATCATAGCTCACTGTAATTTCAAACTCCTGGGCTCCAGCAGTCTTCTTGCCACACTCTCTGGAGTAGCTGGGACTACAGGTGCCTGAAAAATGCCAGACTAATTTTTTTCTATTTTTAGTAGAGGTAGGGTCTGGCTCTTGCTCAGGCTGGTCTCGAACTCCAAAGCTCAAGGGATCCTCCCGCCTCGGCCTCCCAGAGTGCTGGGATTATAGGCTTGAACTACTGTGCCTGGCCTATTGAGTAAATTTTTACTCGAAGCTCTAAATTTGGATGTTTTCCCATTTTTTTTTTAAATAAGGAAGAATGCTTATAGATGTTTGTTTTAGGATTGTAACCATCTTAAAAGATCTGTCTTTAACATTGACTTTAGGCTTTGGGATAGTTTCTTCTGAATAGGCCATTTAGTATTGTGTATCAAAAAAGAAGAGGACATATATTGTGGTTTAATTAAAAAGTTATAAAAGGTTACTTAGCTCAAAATAGTGGAAAAATGGCAGAGCTGGGATAAAAAAGTGTTGTGTGAAATCTCTCTCATGTTTACTCTGCATTAAGCCAATTACCCGCCATATGTAATAGGTGTTATCTCTTTCCTATGTGTTCTTCCAGGCTTATTTTATTCCTGGAATAAATATGGATATACACATAACCACCACCCTTTTTTATTCACAAAAAGTGGCCTGTTATACGCAAAGATCTGCACTTTGCTTTTCTCACTTGCCATTTGATCCAAATTAGTTAAGGAAATGCTTCTTTTTTTCAACTTTTTATTATGAAAATTTTTGAGCATAAAAAAAGTTGAAAGAATGGTAAAATGAACACTTGGCTATTCAGATTTAACAATTGTTAATATTTTGCCTTATTTTCTCTATGTGTGTTTATTTTGTGGAATCATTTGAAAATTAAGTTGTAGGCACATTACCCCTAAATACTTTGGCAGGCATTCTTTAGGATAAGGAAATTTTACATATATATATTTTTAAGGCTTTATATTTTCCATTGTATCAACAATTTCATTATTTAAATGCTCACAACAACCGTTTCCATCTTACAGATAAGGAAATTGAAATTTGGAGAAATTAAGTAACCAAGATCTCACAGGTATGTCAGCAGAGTTAGGATCTGAATCCTTGAAACCCTTTTATTCCAAGTGTCAATTGCTTGGTCTTGGGGAACTCTCTGAGTCAGTTTCCTCATCTGAAAAAGGCAGGATGATTGTGAAAATTCAGAATAATATAAGTACAGTAAATTACTTAGCTCAGTGTCCCATTTTAGATATTCACTAGTTGGTAACTATTGTGTCGCTGTTGGACACAGCATAATTTCTTCATACCACTCAAAGAACTGACTTTAAAACATGGTGGATTGAGTAATGCACCCTCACTGTCTTGTGCAGAATAAGATGACTGCGCCTTTTACATTTTTTATTAATACGTTCTTTCGTTGACAGTAAAATGAATTAGCATTGACATTATTATTTTAGTCTATTATAAGTTTATATTTTCTCTAGGCAACTGGTTATTCCCAAAGTTATAATTATATTCAGACATAGATTAATTGGAAGTTCTGAAAATGATACCAGAAGTATATATGTATATGTTTCTAAGTTGAACTCTGAAATTTTAGTGTTTTAATGCCCTTGTATTGACATTTAGCAGAGGTAGTATTTTCTTTAAATTGTGCCTTCATGTGCTCTACAAGGCTGATTGCTTAAGATATCCAAGAGGCATTCCCTCTTGGACCTTTTTTTTTCCCATTTAAATTTCCAATTAAAAAAATTGCGATACGTTTATATAATGTAAAATTAACTAGTAACCATTTTAAAGTGTACAAATCAAGGGCGCTTAGTAGATTAACAGTGTTGTGCAACCATCACCTCTTTCTAGTTCAGGACATTTTCATCACCTCCAAAGGAAACCTTATACCTATTTAGTAGTCACTCCCCATTTCCCCCTTCCCCAAGCCCCTGGCAACCACTAGTCAACTTTCTGAGTATGGATTTACGTATTCTCAATGTTTCATATAAATAGAACCATATAATATGTGACCTTTTGTGTCTGGCTTCTTTCATTTAACATTATTTCTTTCTTTCTTTTTTTTTTTTTTGAGATGAGAGTCTTACTCTGTTGCCCAGGATAGAGGGCTGTGGCCTCAGCCTAGCTCACATCAACCTCAAACTTCTGGGCTCAAGCAGTCCTTCTGCCTCAGCCTCCGGAGTAGCTGGAACTACAGGCATACGCCACCATGCCCAGCTAATTTTTTTCTATATATTTTTAGTTGTCTGCTAATTTCTTTCTATTTTTAGTAGAGATGGGGTCTTGCTCTTGCTCAGGCTGGTCTTGAACTCCTGACCTTGAGCGATTCTCCCACCTAGGCCTCTCAGAGTGCTAGGATTACAGGTGTGAGCCACTGCACCCAGCCTCATTTAACATTATTTTTAAAGTTTATCTACATCTGTGGCATACATCAGTACTTCATTAATTTCTGTGGTTGACTATTCCATTGTGTGAATATACCACATTTTTATCCATTCATCCTAAGATAGGTATTTGGATTGTTTCCATCTTTTGGCTATTGTGAATAATGCTGCTATGAACTTTTGTGTACAAGTGTTTGCCCATTTTCAGTCCTTTTGGGTATATGCCTAGTGGTGGAATTGCTGGGTCATATGGTAATTCTATATTTAACTTTAAAAAAGCACAACTTTTTGAGAGTTCACTGAACTGTTTTCCATTGCTGCTGTGCTATTGTGTATTCCTACCAGCAGTGTACATTCCAGTTTTTGAGCATCCTTGCCAACGCCTGTATTTTCTGATGTTTTGATGGTAGTCATCTTAGCAGGTATGAAGTGGTATCTCATTGTGGCTTTGATTTGCACTTTCCTAGTGACTAATGATGTTGAGTATCTTTTCATATGCTTTTTGGCTGTTTGTATATCTTTGGAGAAATGTCTATTCAAGTCCATTGCCCTTTTTAAAATTTTTAATTTAATTATTATGGGTACATAGTAGTTGTATATCTTTATACGGTACATGTGATGTTTTGATACCGGCATACAAAGTGAGTTAATTAAATCAGGTTAATTGGGGTATTCATCACCTCAGGCATTTGTCATTTCTTTGTGTTACAATATTCCAATTCCACTCTTAATTATTTTAAAGTATACCCTAACTTATTGTTGATTATAGTCACTTTGTTGTGCTGTCAAATAGTGTTCATTCTATCTATGTAACTGAATTTTTGCATCTATTAACCATGCCCGATTTATCCCCCCCCCGCCGCCGCTACCCTTCCCAGCTTCTGGTAGCCATCATTCTACTCTTTCTCCATGAGACCAATTGTTTTTAATATTTAGCTCCCACATGGGAATGAGAACATGCGAGATTTATCTTTCTGTGCTTCCATTGCCCATTTTTTAATTGGCCTGCCTCTTTGTTGTTGAATTGTAAGAGTTCTTCATGTATTCTGGATACTAAATCCTTATATATGATTGCAAATATTTTTCTCCCGTTGTTTAGGTTGTTTTTTCACTTTCTTGATAATGTTCTTTGATGTGTGGAAGTTTTAAATTTTGAAGTCCAGTTTATCTGTTCTTTTGTTGCTTATGCTTTTGGAAATCCAAGGTCAGGAAGATTTACTACTATGTTTACTTCTAAGAATCTGATAGTTTAAGCTTTTACATTTAGGTCTCTGATTCATTTTGAGTTAATTTTTGCATATGATGTGAGGCAGGGATCCAACTTCATTCTTTTGCATGATGATATCCAATTGTCTCAGCACCACTTGTTGAAAAGACTATTCTTTTTCTATTGAATGGTCTTGGCACCCTTGTTGAAAATTGATAAAAAATGTGAAGGTTTATTTCTGGACTTTCAATTCTATTGTATTTGTCTATATGTTGATCCTTACACCAGTACCACACTTTGAATTACTGTAGGTTTGTAGTAAGTTTTGAAATCAGAGGTGTGAGTTCTCCAACTTTGTTTTTTTTGTTCAGGATTCTTGTGCTATTCAGGGTCCTTTGTAATTATGTATGAGTTTTAGAATTAGCGTTTCCATTTCTGTTTTAACGTCACTGGGGTTTTGATAGGGATTGCATCAAATTTGTAGACCACTTTGGAGAATATTACCATCTTAATATTAAGTCTTCTAATTTATGAACACAGACTGTCTTTCCATTTATTTAGGTCATCTTTAATTTACCCCAGCAATGTTTTATAGTTTCCAGTGTACAAGTCTTTTTAATTAAATGTATTCCAACCAAAATCTTTTTTTGGTGCTATTATAAATTTTTGGATATGAATTCCACAGATTTTTGTGTGTTGCTCTTGTACCCTGCAACTTTGCTGAATTCATTTATTAGCTCTAATAGTTTTTATGTGGATTTTTTAGAATTTTCTATATATGGGATTATGTCATTATATCTTTTTCTTGCCTAATTGGGTTGGCTAGAACTCAGTACAGTGCTTAATAGAAATGGCAAAAGAGAGCATTTTTGCCTTGTTTCTGATTTTAGGGGAAGGCATTCAGTCTTTCACCATTGAGTATAATGTTAGTTGTGGGTTTTTTGTAATGTCCTTGACCATGTTGTGGAACTTCTCTTTTGTTTCTAGTTTATTAAGTGGTTGTTTTTGTTTATTTTTTGAGATGGTGTCTCTCTCTGTTGCCCAGACTAGAGTGTAATGGTGTCATCATAGCTCACAGCAACCTAAGTTTCCTGGGCTCAAGCAATCCTCCTGCCTCAGCCTCCCAAGTAGGTGGGACTACAGGTGTGTGCCACCATGCTTGGCTAATTTTTGTATTTTTTGTAGAGACAGAGTCTTGCTGTGTTTTTCAGGCTGGTCTCAAATTCAAGTAGCTGGGACTACAGATATGCCTGGCTAATTTTTTCTATATATATTTTTAGTTGTCCAGCTAATTTCTTTTTATTTTTAGTAGAGATGGGGTGTCGCCCTTGCTCAGGCTGGTCTCAAACTCCTGAGCTCAAATGATCCACCCGTCTCGGCCTCCCGGAGTGCTAGGATTACTGGCGTGTGCGCCACCACGCCCGGCCTAGATCTTTTACTTTAGCTTAAAATTTTACTGTTGAAAAAAATTGGTTAAATTATTTCCCTGTTCTATCCACCTGGCTAGTATTCTTCAGGATTATCAAGATCATGAAAATGAAGGAAAAACTCCAAAATGATTACAGTCCAGAGGACACTAGGGAAACATGACAACTAAATTCATTGTAGTATCCTAAATGAGATCATGGAACAGGGAATGGACATGATTGGAAAAACTGGTGAAATCCGAATCAAGTCTGGAGTTAATAATAATGTACCAATGCTGGTTTCTTAATTTTGACACTATACCACTGTAATATAAGATGGTAACATTAGGGAGGACTGAACTGGGTGAAGGGTATATGGGAACTCTGTGCGCTGTCTTGCAGTTTTTCTGTAAATCTAAAATTCTGAATAAAAAGTTTGTTTTAAAATGCATATTATTAGTAGATAGCAGTCAAAAGTGCAACCTGAGTTTTCTATAGTTAAGATCAGAGTCCATGGTATCCAGTCACACTTGCAGCGTTTCCTTTTTGTGACTTTGGTTAGAAAGTCTGAAAATGTGGTTGCTTCTCTGTAGAAAAGAAGTCTTTTGATTTTGTTCTTTTCAGGGGGTGGGGGTGGGGCAGATATTTTCCTTCTGAGTTATGGGTAGCCCAGGTGACAGGAATCCTTACTAATTATTATAATTCTGTTACTTTATTAAAATACAAATTCTGCATTTTAGAGAATTGGTATCTTCTTTTACATATATTTCTTTTGGTCTTATGGTAGATATCTTTAGACCAGTTATTAATAATCCTACCTCAGCTAGTAGTCCCTTTCTTGTATGAAACTTTTTATAGAACAGTTGCTATTTCTATGAAAATACATATTTTGCATAGCAGGATCTGACATTTTGATCCTAAGGCTACTTTGGCAAAGAAGTTGATGCTGTAAATTGTAAACATTTGGGTCTCATTTATCCCTTTTGGAGGCCCTTGTAAACCTCTCTCATTTGGATGTCTTATTTGGTTCCTCCAAAGCCCATCTCAGCTCCCTGTCCTATATCCCTGGGCTGACCACTCAACCCAGCAACTTATCTTCCTTCCAGGAAATTAGCTGTCAGAGATTGGGAAGGCTGAAGGATAAACAGGTTTATAGTATTCCTTTCCAACTTTCATGCTAGCAATGATACCTTCTTAATTTCTTGGCCCTTTGTTAAGAATTAACAGGAACGTGCCATTTATCTTGCATAGCACTTTCCCCAAAGACTAGCAAGAGCAAAAGATTTTTGGGAGTAGTTTTTGCCACATTTTCTATTAAAAAAATATAACCTCAAAGTTTCGGACCTCAAAGATCTAGCTCTGGGATTATCGTATGTAGGTAAATGCATTTTTGATGAGAGAAAGGGATCATATCTTTTGTCTGATTCTCAAAGGGGTTCCTGGAAAGGTTAAGAATCACCGTTTTGATACAGCTTTCAGCCTCATTTGATAGCTGAGGCTGAGAAAGGTGAAAGGGCTTGTTTTCATCATGACTTGATGAATATTTAGGCTTGATTAGTATTCACAGTTACCCACTATACTGCACATAAAATTATCTGAAGGGTTCAAAGGTTAAATTTTCCTTTTTAATTATTTCCCTTGCTTGCGCATCCCTTTTCTGTCCTCTCCTCAATTTTACTTGCCTGTGTCTTTATCGGTTTATTTTTTGTTTGTTTGTTTTGGTTCCTTAGGCTAAGCCATGACTACAGTAGTGGTACATGTGGACTCCAAAGCCGAGCTCACTACCCTGCTGGAGCAGTGGGAAAAGGAGCATGGCAGTGGGCAGGATATGGTACCTATCCTTACCAGGTATGAGTAATTAAGGTGTTGTTTTTTTTTTTGTTAAGTAGTTTAATAAAAAAACCTCATATACAACTCATATACTAGGCTTTTTTTTTTTTTTAAATATACAC
>RJWJ010031084.1:0-19451 GCA_004363605.1 Indri indri | reverse complement strand
ATTTTAATGGGGATTGCAATGAATCAGTAAATCACCTTGGGTAATACAGACATTTTCATAATGTTGATTCTGCTGATCTGTAAGCATGATATGTTTTTCCATTTATTTCCATCCTCTGCGATTTCCTTTTTCAGTGTTTCATAGTTCACCCTGTAGTTCTTTCCCCTCTTTGGTTAAATATATTCCTAGGTATTTTATTTCTTTGTTGCTATTGTAAAAGGTATTGAGTCTTTGATTTGATTCTCAGCTTGACTATTGTTCATGTACAGGAATGCTACCGATTTGTGTACATTGATTTTGTAACTTGAGACTCGCTGAATTTATTTATGAATTCCAGGAGTCTCTTGGTAGAATCCTTGGGGTTTTCTAGATATATGATCAAATTGTCAGCAAAGAACAATAGTTTTACTTCGTCTTTCCCCGTTTGGATATCCTTGATTTCCTTCTCTTGCCTGATTGCTCTGGCGAGGACTTCCAGCACCATATTGAACAAAAGTGGTGACAGTGGGCAAGCATGTCTGGTTCCAGTTCTAAGTGAGAATGCTGTCAATGTTTTCCCACTCAGTATGATGTTGGCTGTGGGCTTGTCATACATGGCTTTTGTAATATTGAGGTATATTTCGTCTATGCTTATTTCGTTAAGAGTTCTTATCATAAAAGGGTGCTGAATTTTGTCAAGGCTTTTTTTGCATCTATTGAGAGGATGGTATGGTCTTTGTTATTGCTTCTCTTTATGTGGTGAATCACGTTTATAGATTTGCATATGTTGCACTATCCTTGCATCTCTCGGATGAAGCTTACTTGATCATGGTGGATTATTTTTTTGATATGCAGCCTAATTCAGTTTGCTATAATTTTGTTGAGAATTTTTTATGTATATTCATAAAGGATATTGGTCTGTAGTTTTCTTTTTTTGTTGTATCCTTTCCTGACTTTGGTATCAAGGTGTTATTGGCTTTGTAGAATGAATTGGGAGGATTATTTCCTTCTCTATAGTTATGAAATAATTTCTGCAGTATACATACCAGTTCTTCTTTGTAGGTGTGGTAAAATTTGGCTTTGAAACCATCTGGTCTGGGAGGTTTTTTTTTTGTTGTTGGGAGATTTGTTATTGCTGCATCAATTCAATTACTTGGTATTAGTCTATGCAAGAGTTCTATTTCTTCCTAATTGAGCCTAGGGAGGTTGTATGTTTCCAAGAATTTGTCCATTTCCTCCCTGTTTTCAGGTTTATGTGCAGAGAGATTTTGATGGGATTTAGAAATGATATTTTGTATTTCCATGGTATCAGTTGTAATATCTCCTTTTTCATTTCTGATTGAGCTTATTAGGATCATTTTATTTCTCTTTGTGGTTAATCTAGCAAGAAGCCCATCAATTTATTTTATCTTTTCAAAAAACCAACTTTGTGTTTCATTAATCTTTTGCATAATTCTTTTGTTATCGATTTCATTTAGTTCTGCTCTGACTTAGTTATTTATTTTCTTCTGCAGGGTTTAGGATTGGTTTGCTCTTCCTTTCCCAATTCCTTGAGATGATTCATTAGATTGTTGATTTTTGATCTTTCTGTCTTTTGGATGTAGGCATTTAAGGCTATGAATTTTCTTCATAGGATTGCTTTTGCCGAATCTCATAGATTTTGGTAACTTGTGTCCCTTTTGTCATTTATTTCAAAGAATCTTTTGAGTTCCATCTTGATTTCCTCCTTGACCCAATAATCATTCAACAGTACATTGATTAATTTCCATGACTTTGTGTAGAACTGCGTGTTTCTGCTGGAATTGATTTCTAATTTTATTCCACTATGGTCTAAGAAGATACATAGTATAATTTCTATTTTTTAAAATTTATTGAGACATGTTTTATGGCATAGGAAATGATCAATCTTAGAAAATGTTCTATGAGCTGATGACAAGAATCTGTATTCAGTGGTTTTGGGGTATAATATTCTGTAAATGTCTTTTAGGCCCATTTGTTCTAGAGTTCCATTTAAGCCCATTGTTTCTTTGCTTATTTTCTGCTTGAAGGGTCTGTCCCATTCTGTCAGTGGGGTGTTGAAGTCCCTGGCTACTACGATGCTGCTGTTTATCATTTAGTTTAGACCAAATAGGGTTTACTTTCTAAATCTGGGCACATCTGTGTTAGGTGTGATCTGATCTGAGAATGGCTATACCAGCATTCTTTTGGTTTCCATTTACATGGAATATTGCTTTCTACCTCTTCTCTTTGGGTCTGAATGAGTCCTTGTGGGTTAGGTATGTTTTCTGAAGACAGCAGATACTTGGCTTGTATTTTTTTTATCCATTCAGCTAGCATATGTCTCTTCAGTGGGGAGTTTAAGCCATTCACATTTATTTAAAGAATTGATAAGTGGGGTGGATTTTTGTTCATCCTGTTTAGTAGCACTTTATTGGGGTTTTTTGTTTGTTTTTTTATTTTTTTTATTTTTTTTACCATTTGAGACATTATGGTGTATGGTCTCTGAGCTTTAGCTTTTGGGTGATTTTACCAATGGGTGACTATTGTGTTGATCTGTGTATAATGCAGTTCTGAGTACTTTCTCTAGGGCAGGTCCAGTCTTGACAAATTTCCTCAGTGTTTGCTTGTCTGGGAAAGTCTTTATTTCTCCCTCATATAAGAAACTTAGTTTTGCAGGATACACAATTACAGACTGGCCAGTATTCTGTTTGAGAAGACTGGGAATGGGGCCCCAGTCCCTTCTGGCTTATAAGGGCTCAGTTGAGAAGTCTGCAATTAATCTAATGGATTTTCCCTTGTAAGTTACCTGTTGCTTTCACCTTGCAGCTCATAGGAGTGCCTCTTTCATGTTAACTTTGGCCAGTGTTATGATTATGTGTCATGGTGATTGCCTCTTCACAATTAATCTCCCAGGGGTCCTTTGGGC
Source organism: Indri indri (assembly GCA_004363605.1). Taxonomy (NCBI): domain Eukaryota; kingdom Metazoa; phylum Chordata; class Mammalia; order Primates; family Indriidae; genus Indri; species Indri indri. The sequence continues at coordinate 16,546 of RJWJ010031084.1, read as the reverse complement.
TTCTTGTGACTGGATATCTAGATTTCTAGCAAAGCCAGGGAAATTTTCCTCGATTATTCCCTCAAATAGGTTTTCCAACCCTTGTGTATTTTCTTCTTCACCCTCAGGGATGCTTATGTTTCTTGTATGAGGCCTCTCTACATAATCCCATATTTCTTTTAGGTTTTGTTCATTCCTCTTATTTTTCAGTTCTTTCTCTTTGACTGATTCTTTTATCTCATAGGTGTTGTCTTCAAGCTCTGAGATTCTTTATTGTGCCTGATCTAGCTTATTCTTAAGGCTTTCCACTGTGCTTGTATTTCCTTGAATGAATTTTTCATTTCTAAAAGTTCTGTATTTTCTTTTAATAATTCGATTTCCTTGGTAAATTTTGCATTCATTTCCTGCATTGTTTTTGTAATTTCTTTGTGTTGGGGCTCTAGTTTTTCTTGTATTTTATTGAGTTTCCTTACACTCCACATTTGAAATTCTTCATCTGTCATTTCGATCTTTTCATTTTGGTTGGTATCCATTGGTAAGGAGTTATTGTTTTCTTATGTGGGTGCCCTTGTACTCTGCTTTTTCATATTTCCAAAGTTCTTTCACTGATTCCTTCTCATCTGGCCACTCAGTCGAGACTTGGGAGTGCTAGGCCTGGCTTATGGGCCTGTCTCTGGGTCCCTGAAGATCAATACCTGAGTGTGCCAAGGAGAGGAGTCCTGATCCTGGGTTGCATATGGAGTGTTCAAGCAGGTTTGGCACACCTCTCTGGTAACCTCTGACCTGCTTTCTTCACCTCTTCCCAATAGTGTGTAGTGAGTTAGGTTCCCCAGCTTAATCTCAGTGATGGTGGGTGGTACTTGTGAGTACAAATCAGGCACTATGCTTAGCTATGGAGCTGTTCCCCCTGTCATTGACTGAAGTTTGTGTGGAATTTCAGCTGCTGAGAAAGTCTTTTGTGCCTGTGGTAAGCTTTGGTCCCCCAGGTGGGGCATACAAATAGCCCAAGCTTTAGGAGGGATCCTGTAGCTCCCAGGGGTTTGCTTGATCTCTACTCCCACTGAGGTGGGGGAGGAGCAAAACAAATTAAGGCTTGGGGAGCCTGAAAGGCTTTGCAAAACCTCCATGGAACTCAGAAGTTGCTTTTCTGGCCACTAGGGGGAGTTGCTGATAGGACGGTCAGGACAAGCTCTCCAAACTGGGAGGAGTGTTCACAGGGGAGGGGCCTAAACGTTTGTGTGCTAAGGCCCTAGGCTGGAATCTTTCTGCCCTTATCCAGTAGCACAGATTTTCTTATGGGGAGGGGTAGGTACTCCCCCAAATGGCCACTCCTTGGACCTCCTCGCACTCTGTAAAATTGAGTCAGTAAATGCAGTGAAAGGGCATGCAAATTGAGCTCCCTGCCAGAAGTGGTGCTTCCCAGAAGGAACAAGCTGCAATGCTGTTTTTGGGTCCTGTGACTGGCTCTCTAGGCCCTCATGAGAATCACTTGAATACCTCAGGTGGTGTTTGGAGTCCTGGAACTTCCAGGCGAGTCGTTATTCTGTGCCACAGCAGAGGTGAGTGGGGGAGTATGGCTGGGCGTGGCTGGGCTAGGTGAGCTTGCCCTCAGGCTCTACAAAAGCTGGCAAGGTAGCTGTTTTTTCAGGGGTCAAAGGTCTGCTCCCAGCTACTGGGCAAAACCACTAGGGAGGGGCTGAAGTGGTCCCACCCAACAAGAAAGTCGGCTTGTGGAGGAGGGACCATCTGAAATTCATAATCTGGCAGTCTGCAGTAGGCCTCTCCCACCTCTTCTGTTCTACAGTTTCCCCCTGGTGTCTGCTGGCAGGCAGGAGCTCAAGCCAGCCCCCACTCCCCATGACTCTGCTGTGGACCAGGAAGTTCCCCACCCAGCATCCCGGCCTAAGAGTGCAGCCCTCCCAAGGGGTAAAGGGTGCCCGGTAAGTACGCTGCAGCTAGGACCCACACTGTACTCTCCCTCTAGATCTGCCCATATGGGCTCCCTTTTCTCCTGAGATCAAGATCAATCCCTGACCCTATCAGGGAGAAGCACACTGGTCCTGAGTTGTCCACGGAATGCCTGAGCTGGAATCATGGCCCTCTGCCTCAGGGCATACCCCGCTCTGATGGAGCCACTGGGCAGGTAGTACTAGGGAAAGCCAGAGAAAAGGAAGCTCACAGACAGAGCACCCCTCAGGCAGCTGCAGGACCCCAAGAGGAAAAGCCTGAACCACACTCTCTGTGGAAGCCTCCGTGTGGTGGCTCAATTGTTTCTCTCAGCAGCTGTGGGTGGGGGAGGTTAAGGGGTGGAAAAGAGTCTTGATGGAGGAATGCTAGCACTTTGGTCATCTCCGACCTCTTTCTGGGAGACATTCTGCCCAGAATGTCCAGGCTCTGGAGTCACACAGATCACCCAAAGACATCTAAAAAGATGTCAAAAATATTCTCACAGTCCATTCTATACTAAGAAGAAAACAGAGAAACAAAATCCCAGTGGTCTGTCTTTCTCTTTATTAGCTCGTATTGCAATACAGTACATTGTGAACAGAGAAGTGTCATCACCGGATAATTTCTCAAATGCTAACAGGAATTCTTTGTTGATGTCTGAATGCTTTTTGCAAAGAAAACAAATGATTAACCAAGTTGATTTATATAATTCAAAAAAGGGGTATATATGGCAGACACTGCTAGTGCTGGTTGCCTCCCAAATTACTCATACTACTTTCTATTACTCAAAGAGACTTATCTGTTTGGAGCATCAGTGCTCTCAGCCTACAAAAAAATCCCAGCCTTCCTTGCAGCTAGAGTATCCATGTTACACAGTCCCAGACAAAGAAAGGAATAAATAGAAATATACTAGAGATTTCCGGAAATGTTATTTTTAAAGATTTTTATTTGTTCACCTTATTATTCATACAACTTTAATTCAAGTATACACACTGAGGCTCTTCATTACAATCACCGCCTGCACAGATTCACAATTCACCCTCTCCGCAGCTCTTCTCGATGAAATTATAATGATCGTGTCAGGGCCAGGGCATTGCACAACTTCAGTGGGCATTGTAATCTATTTCAATAGTATATTCTGAGGGTCCCAACACTTTATCTCTGGAACAAGTTCTAGCTAAATTCCACAGAACCAAACTGCTGTCTTATTGTATTCATAGATGTCTGCAAAATTTCTTGGTTCTTATGGAGAATAATTAAACTGAAATTTACTTTATGGGAGAAGATATGTTGGATTTTCATAGGAGCAACCTTCTCATTATTCTGGAATTCCTCATCGAAGACTTGAATGTTTTTCCTGAGATGGAAGTCCTTTAATTCAGGTGATTTGGCTGGTTCTCCATCTCCAGAAGTGCTTTGTCCGTTATAAATGGCACCAAGGACAGATGGTTTGAGAGCCAGTTGGAGGGAACATTTAAAGAAAAGACATATTTGATGGTTCTGCAAATATTCCAGGCCATAGATGGGCATGGAAAAATGCAGAATTTATCTCACAAGACCAGCCAAGCTCTAATACGCATCATCTCTCTGAAAGTCTTCTTCATTGCACTTGGTGGTAACTTCATTCTAGTAGCTCAGGTCAGGAAACTTAGAGTAATTCTTGATTCTTCGTTTTCTCTCACATCCAATCTAACCAGAAATAACGTCATCTCCAACTACCATTTAATTTAAATCTCCATGTAAGTTCCTCAGTGTGGTTTTGCTTTACTGACCTCAGACACAGCTGGGACCAGGGTTTGCGGGACCACAAGGCTAGATAGTTCATGTTTCTCCTCCCTGCTTTTACTCTTTTGCCCTTGTTATCTCATGTCTTCAAGGCCACATAGATTCAAATGGCAATTGGTTTGCATACTGACTTTCAATTTTTCTTTTTTCTTCCTTTGATTTTTGTTCCCACTAGCCCCAGTGAAATGTAAAACACCCTGGAATCTTCAGTGTGTGATGCTAAATTGACAGGTCTTCTAACCTTGGAATACAGTCCACATGGCACTTGGAATTTCAGCAGACTTCTCCTTTTATTATCTCTGCTGTGAGGATTACTGTGATGATCAGATATGGAAAACGTTGTCATTGTTGGAACTGATATCTTTGTAAAAGTGTCTCTCTCTGAACAAGATCGAACTGAGACGTTACCTTACTTCCATGGTATGGTGAGTGAGTGATATAAAGGCAGTAAAGATTTTATGGCCAAAAAGTGTGTGCCTTCTTTTATTGCATCCCAGAACCCCCAAGAAGCTTAGTCCTAAAAAGGGAATCCAAGTACTTGTAACATCAGTCTAAGGACTCAAAGAGGTACATGTTGCCCACAGCATCCAGTTCAGAACCTGCCTGGCTAGAAAATTTGTAGAAAGAATTGAAATCCCTTGTACACATCATAGTCACATAACTTAGGATAGTAAAGATGAAAGAAAATTTCGGGAAATTCTAATCCAAATATTTCCTTTAGTAAAAGTACAGGTGTGATGTGCCTTGACCAGGTTTACACAGCAATTTAGAGGACAATTTGGATTTAAGACTCATGTCTGTTGAGAGACTCCAAATGCAGTGCTCAGTTCACTGTCTTTTATTGCAAAGGCAGGATCTCAGGAGGGAGCTACGATGAGTTCAGAAAGTTTCCCTCTAGAGCCTAGAGAGCACAAAAATAGATGTTGAAGGCAGACCAGTATCACAGTGTGGATAAGAAGTCCCAGGGCTTGAAAAACAATGTAATTAAACCCTAGAAGCCTAATGGTAAACTGAAGTGACTCCGATCACCTATTCTAAACCCCAAAAGCAAAATAAACAAATAAATAAATAAACGATTGCTATTTTCAAATAAATTGTTTAAGAATCAAAAATGAAGCCCACATTCATTTCCATTTTTATTCTTAGGACTAAAGAATTTATAACTGAATTGAAAGGAAAGCATGCTTCCATTGTTTACTGGCCTTGATAAAAATACTGTAATTTAACATTATGCTTATTTTAATTGAGCTTTTTACACTGCATTTTCATGACTATAAAATGTTTCTTTAGACTATCACATGATAATTCTCTATTTTACACTGAAGAGTTATTGATCTAATATAGTGTTAAACTGGATAAATGCTCTGTTTAAAAGATTTTTTAGCATGTTTTGGTTTTAGAAAATCACCTACAAATGAATATGTGGACATTCTGCCTAGCATGGCACTGCAATGATCATCACTATTTAAAAACTGCTTAAAACTGGAAAAGGACTAAAGTTATCATCATATCCAGCCTCACTAACTTCAATAAATTAAATATTAGTAACACCAATTTGCAGTAACCATTGAGGTAATTATTTACTTCTTTTTACATCTAAGCCTATTATGCCATTAGTGCCTTTTCTATGAATATCCAAGAAGAAAACTTCCCTTTGATCTCAATATCAGGAATGGTTGTATTTCTCTTAAGCAACTGGTTTGTTTGGAGAGCAGTGTTATCACTTTCCCTTGTTTCATGTTTTGAACTTTTATAAGAGGTTTCATATACAGCTTTTATTTATGCATTCAATCATTTACTGAGGTTTCATTATGTATTAGGCACTCTCTTTGGCATCGTAGACATAAAATAAAGCAAGGTCCCTGCCCTTAAGGACTCAAAATCTAATGGAGAGGATAAACCAGCAAGTAACAGAAAATCCCTTTGCTATGTAAGCATGAAGAAGCCAGAGGTTGCTATGGGAACCACTGGAAGAAGAATCTAACCAAGTCATAGACATCAAGGAAGGATTTTCAGAGGAGTTGATGTCTGCACCAAACCCTGAAGGATGAATAGAAATTACTTGTTAGAGAAGTTGAGGGGAAGTAGGGAGAAAAAGAGAGTAAGAATCTTTACTGGGAAAAGAAAATAGATAGCACTGAACCCTAGAGGAAAGAGACAGCATGGAATGTGGTGGGAGCAGAAAATGTGTATGAGAGGTGTTGATGTGGGGGTGGGATGCTTGGGGGATCAGTTGGAAAGGGAGGTAGAGACCATCAGTTCCTAAAGGAACTCACGTGGCAGACCAAAGAGGTTGGGCTATCTTAAGGTGAGGGGGAGCCATTGAAGAGTTTTAATAGGGAAATGACTTTTTTTTTTTTTTTTTGCATTTTAGGAAGATTATTCTGGTGTGAAAATTGGGTGGGGTGAGGGATTAAGCCTGGAGTGCTGGAAACAAATCAAAGCTGCAAGTCTTAACAACAGGATGGACAGAGAAGATTGGCTGGAGACAGATTACGAAAGTGGAATCCACAATGATGTAGTGAGTAATTGGATTAAAGTTGGTTGTATGAATATAATACTCTATCATTCTGTGAGGTACATAAGCAAGCCTGGTCTTCTAGTTGTATTTCTGTGTGTACAAATTGCCTCTTACTACAAAAGATTAGAACTGAAGCTGGCCTTATTACACAGAGTATCTGGGTATCTGTTTAAAATCATTTTATATATTTTCAAAGACCCTCTGACCCAAATAAAATATTGTCCATTTATACAGGAAATTCTACAGTTGGAGCCCCACTCCTTTTTTTGAAGCTACACACTGTGCTTACATAACAAAGCTTATAAATCATTTACAATTCAAAGTGGGTGAGTTTATTACCTCTTTTCCTGAGAAAATTAGAAGATTAGAATGAGTTTATAAGAGAACTTGAAGTTTAAGAGCAGTGGAAGTGAGAGTTGGGAGTGGGGGGAGTATATTGCCATCAAGGAGAGGCCAAGGGCACAGAGAGACGCAGGCAGAAGGCATGCTTTCCTAACCAGTCTCTCCTTGCCCCTGCCCCACTTCATCCTACCAGCAAACAGAAACTGCAGACATCATGTGAAAACATGAATCAGATAGTATCAGTCCTCTGCTCAAAGCATTTGAATGGCTTTGCAGTTCATCCTGGCTGAAAACCAGAGTGGCCTCCAACATCCTATAGCTCTACTGCCAACCCTTGATCTCTTCCACCCCACCCCACCCCGTTATTCTCTGAATCTTCTACTATCTCCCTCCCACTCACTCGCTGGCCTCCTTGTTTGTCCATAAACACCCCAGGAACATTCCTACTCTAGGACATTTGCTCTGTCTCTTTCCTCTGTTGGAATGACCTATCCCCAAGAGGACGATTGTCTGTTTCCCCATTTATTTCTTAGAGTTTTTACCCATATTTCATGTTCTCATTGAGGCCTTCCCTGATCATCTTATTTAAAATGTGCTTTCCCCACATTCCCTACTTTATTATTTCCATAATATTTACCACCATCTAACATAGTATCCATGCTACTCACACATTTATTGTTTTATTGTCTGACTCTCTCACTGGAATGAAACCTCTTTGCTGCACCCCTAGCTGTATACCACTGCCAGGCACATAATAAAAGTTAACAAATATTTATCAAATAAAATTTCACCTTACCAAAGGCCAGCCCTGTGGGTCAGGGAGTATGTGTAGATGGTGACATAGAATATCACCAAGTAAACCAGTAATAAAAATGGAATGAGAACACAGTCCACTCTTAGCATATTACTTTTGCCACAATACCACACAAGTTCTATTGTCATTGTCATTTTTTTTTTCCCCCTCATACTCTTCTTACATCATGTAAAATTTTGGCTGGATCAGGTCACTTTGGGAATCCAAGTCATGATTCTCTTCAGCTCAATATATAGGCAGGTTTCCAGAACCTCCCTCCCCATATACTTTTTTTCTGTAATGTCTTTGTTTCTCACTTCCTATACTGGCCATGCCAAGCATGCTCAATTGACTCAGCTTTGCCATTCTCCAAGTGCTGGGAAGAGGCTTGTCACGGGACTAACCCGGGGTGAAAACTGTTGGTGCTATTCTGCCCCTACGACCAGGAATGATCTCTCTCATTGACCCAGACTTTGAGTTAGGATTAAAAATGGTTTCTCCATTTCTGTTGAAAATGCCATTGGAATTTTGATAAAGATTACATTGAATCTGTAGATTGCTTTGGGTAATATGGACATTTTTACACTATTAATTCTTCCAATTCATGAACACAGGATATATGTCCATTAATTTGTGTCTTCTTCAATTTCTTTCGTCAATGTTTTACAGTTTTCAGTGAACAGATTTTTCACATCTTTGGCTAAATTTACTCCTAGGAATGTTACTCTTTTCAATGCTATTGTAAATGGAATTATTTTCTCGATTTCCTTTTTGGATAGTTCATTGTTGGTGTAAAGAAATTCTGTTGATTTCTGTATGTTGATTTTGTTTCCTGCAACTTTACTCAATTCATTTATTAGTTCTAATAAGTCTTTTTTTAATGGTGTCTTTAGGGTTTTCAACATATAGGATCATGTCATCTACAGAGATAATTTTGCTTCTTCCTTTGTGATTTGGATACCTTTTATTTCTTTTTCTTGTCTAATTGCTCAGGCTAAGACATCTAGTACTATCAAATAGAAGTGGTAGGAGAAGTCATCCTTGCCTTGTTCCTGATCTTAGAAGAAAAGCTTTCAACTTTTCCCCATTGATTATGATATTAGCTATGGGTTTTTCATAAATGGCCCTTATTATGTTGGTGTAAGTTCCTTCTATACCTCTTTTGTTGAGAGTTTTTATCATGGATGAATGTTAAGCTTTGTCAATGCTTTTTCTTCATTTTTTGAGATGATCATGTGGTTTTTATCTTTCATTTTATCAATGTGGTGTATCATATTGATTGATTTGCATTTGTTGAAACAAACTTGCATCCCAAGGGTAAATCATGATTGGTCTTGGTATATTATCTTTTTCATGTGCTAGTAAATTTGGTTTGCTACTATAATATTTTATCAAGAAATTTTGCATCTGCGTTCATCAGAGATATTAGCCTATGTTCCTCTTTTCTTGTGGTGTCTTTGAGTTTGGTATTAGGATGATGTTGGCCTCATAAAGTGAGTTTGGAAGTATTCCAATTTTTCTGTTTTTTGGAAGAGTTTAAGAAGAATCGGTATTAATTCTTCCTTGAATATTTTATAGAATTCACCTGTAAAACTATCTGGGCTTTTCTTTGATGAGAGTTTTTTTGTTTATTGCTCCAATCTCCTTATTTGTGATTGGTCTGTTTAAGATTTCTATTTCTTCTTGATTAAGGCTTGGTAAGTTGTATGTTTTTTAGGAATTTATCCACTTTTTCAAAATTATACAATTTTTTGGCATATAAGTATTCATAATAGTCCCTTAAGATCCTTTTTATATCTGAGGCATCTGTTATAATAGCTCCATTTTAATTTATGATTTATTTATATAAGTCTTCTTTTTCTTTTACCTTAGTGTAGCTAAGGATTTAAGCAAGTAGTTGTTATCATCCTTATTTTATAAATAAGGAAACTGAATCTCAGTGAAGTTGAGTATCTGGTCACACTATATCAATCAGTTTCAGTTTCAAAACATAATCCACAATAAGTTGCTTAATAGGAAATATTTAATATGGAGAACATCTAAAAGGGGATGGTAGAGCTGAAAAAGCAAATAAGAGACAGTGAGGCAACTCAGAACTCAGGTACAGTAAAATACCATCACTAGCCCTAGGACTAAAGAGATAATTAGTAGGTGGTATTAGCAGAGTCCAAGTGAAATGGCCCAGCATAATCTAGAACCACTCTCTACAGGAACTAGAAACTACAAAGGAGATGGAGCCACTGCCCAAGTACCACCCGTAGCAGAGAGCATGGGAGAGAGCAAACTCAGCATTCCCCTCCTTTCACCTGGTAGCCTTCTTTTAGTGCCTTTCATTAGCTGATCCTAGCTAGAATTCTATTGGCAAAAGAGCTTGTAAAATGCAGTTTGCTGAAGTTAGTGTCCTGCAATACAGAATAGAGTAGAGCAAAAGAAGCACAAGGAATGGATCAAAGAGCAAATAGACAAGTGAACAGACTATCAACCAGGGGCTCACAGCCAAGAAGTGTCAAACCTGTGATTGGAACTCAAGCCTATATATCTCTAAAGACCCATGTACACCTGGTCTTTCTATTATACTATGCTGTATCTTAAGTGAACATAACTCTCTTTGTAGGTAGCATATTTTAAATATTTGCTTTCATTGTTTGCATATTTTTAAACCATTTACCTCATAGAATGAAGAAATTTGTTTAAAAGGAGGTGGGAAAGTGATGAGGTACCTTGCTACCACCTTTTCAGATAGTTCAAGGTAAACATTAAACGATGGTATAGATGTTAGAAAATGTCACCATAATAGTAACAAGGAGCCCAGCATAATGTTGGTGAGCACGGGCTTTATTGTTGAACAAATCTGCTTTGGAATATGTCCCAAATCATGCTTACTGACTGCATAATCTTGGGAAGCAATTATTTAAGATTTTGATTATCTGTTCCATCATCTATAAAATGGGGATTATAATACCAACTGTTCATAGTTGCATTCATAGTGGAATTTATGAAGAATAAATTAAATTTTGTATATATATAAAATGAGGTGATTTTTTTTTCTACTAGTCATCAATCAGTGGCAACTATCATTGCAGCTGGTGCTGTGGGTGTCAGGTCATTTGGTGTAGAAAGATACTTGGAATTTGGATAAATATAATGTAGTTCAGGCCAGGCGCGGTGGGTCACACCTGTAATCCTAGCACTCTGGGAGGCCGAGGCGGGCAGATAGTCCTGAGCTCAGGAGTTCGAGACCAGCCTGAGCAAGAGCGAGACCCCGTCTCTACCAAAAATAGAAAGAAATTAATTGGACAGCTAAAAATATATATATAGAAAAAATTAGCCGGGCATGGTGGCGCATGCCTGTAGTCCCAGCTACTTGGGAAGCTGAGGCAGTAGGATTGCTCGAGCCCAGGAGTTTGAGGTTGCTGTGAGCTAGGCTGACGCCACAGCACTCGCCCCAGGCAAGAGAGTGAGACTCTGTCTCAAAAATATATATATATATATAACGTAGTTCAGAGCTTCCCACACTTCCTTGAAGGTATTCAGTATATTCAGCTAAAATTCAAAGGATGAAAAAGTCAGGATTTTTGTGCTAGATCAACTCCCTCAAGTGTCATGCTTGGCATTTTGAGAGATATGAAAAAAAATATTTATTTTAGACACTGAAGCTCCAAACATTCATTTTAGTTCACTCTAGTGATAGTACTTAAGAATAATTTCATCATTTGTAATGAATCTGTAATAGAAAATGAATTTCAAGTGATTATTATTCTAAAGAAATAGTATGGCAGTTTATATAACCACATTGAAGAGGTTATCAAGAACTCGAGTCAGTTTAAATTTATTTTATTTTTTCATTTGGAACTGGAATGCAGTATGAGCTAAAAATCCTTACCTACATATGTTTTCACTGCTGTGCCATGGCAGGGGTTCTCTAATTCTTGCTTTGCATGATTTGCCATGTGTCGAATAGGAGCTTTCGGTGATAAATTTCCTAAGATAGAAAATAGATATGTGATAATTTGTAGGAATAAATTGGCAGATAAACTTTTTCTTAGCTTGATGCTGATATAAATTTAACTTGAATATGAATGAGGAGTAGCTGTTGGAATTCCCAGGAACCACTGAACTCGAGTTTGATTTCAATAGTACAGAAGCATCATTGTTAATTCCCTATTCTTTAAGACATGTATGGTCTTCCCATTGCAATAAGTTATTTTGCCTTTAGGCATGCTGTTGGATATAATAAATAATTTCCTATTTCCCATTCTGCATTGCATCTGCTAGTTCATTCTGCATTGAACTAAATCCACATACCATTTTTGGCATGTTCATATGCTGACTAAACTATAACTTCCTCTTTGTTCACTGCTAAACCTTAGTGTTCTGCATCTATCACTCTGAGGGAAAAGATATACCAATTCAAAGAAGAGAAACACACCAGAGAAGAAGAAGCAAGAGCGATAGAGCACTTACCAGTTCCCAGAGTGAAACTAGTCCAGGTTGCACAACCATGGCTTTCAAAGGTGCCGCTTTGAGCCAATGAGAACAACCTCTGCAGCTATATTCCTTCACCAAATGGAAAAATTCAAAATCACCCTAGAGGCCAGCATTTTCCCACTTTTGGTTTGGTTTTTCCTTTATTAAACCAAATGGCTTAGAGATGGGTCTATGGTTAACTGGAACCACTGCTGCCCCCTCAAGGGAAGATATAAAGAGATAGGAAATAGTCAACAATTAAACAACAATTCATAAAGTGGTTTCTCTGCATCTCCCGACTATTGTTATAATTGGAGTATCCATTGTATTTCACTCCAAGTTCAATGTACTAGTATAACCCTATTAACCACGGACAACAGAAGTAGGATACTGCACTAGACTCCCATATATCATTCATTTATTCAAAAAATGTATTGAGCAACAGCTATACAGATATAATTTTAAGATCTAAGGACAATAGCAGTTACCAAAACAGACAGAAATCACCACTCCTATTGAGTTTGCATTCTAGTGCGAGAAAAAGATGATAAACAAGATAAATAATATATAATATGTTAGACGATGACAGCTATGGTGGAGAAACTAAACAAGAAGGCGTATAAAGAACACTGGAGATGGGGACTATATCCAGTATCTTGTTAGGTGCCCATGTCACCCTAGTGTTTATGAAAGCTCTGAGAGTTAACTGGCAGTCATTCTCATGATCTAAACAGTTATTTAAAATATCGAGCGTGAAAGCACTTGCAGAAAAATGACTCTACTCATTTGAATAGTAAAAGTTTGGTGGTTAATTCATGCACATTTGCGGGACAATGTTCTGGCTCATTTAATGATAGAACTCTTAGAGGACAGAGTCTTGAATCATGACTATAAAATGTTCTTATTCAATCAGGAGGCTGGCCTTCTCTGGCCAGCGTCAGAGCTCTATTCCGGCATGACTCCTGAGGTTTGGCTAGGCGCTCCTCACAGTGACCCTACCCTATTACTGGGTGGGTCTATCCAATCAGCCTTAGTGGCTCTGATAGAATCCAGCTTCTGATAAGTTGTTCTGTTCTAATAGCTGCCTAATGGCTCATGGTAGGGAGCTCAGTCTTTATCAGGGCCCAGTAGCATGTCATGAGTGTTTTATAGGATGGTTTGCAATCCACTGTACCAGGTGGCCTGACTTTGCCTTAGAACACTGGGGGTCTGTGCTGTGATTTTTTTACTGCAGTTTGCCATAAACTCCACATAGGATCTTTTTCCCATCACAAATACCTATAATGCTATATGGACTATTCAGATATATGCTCCAAATGCCATGCTGCCTACATTGTAGCCTGTATTGGCTACAGAGGGCTTTACTGTGCTAGGTTCATTAAGTGCTGATAGTCTAGCTAATCATTTGGCAAATAGGCCAGAGCCATATTACCAAGTGTGGAATATATGCTTCCAGAATCCAGAGATACCTACTCAATGTTGTGAAAAGTACAAAATGAAAAAATTTTTTCTTTAATGTAGAGGGGATATTCTTGCATGTCTTAGAACATTGATTGAACCTCCAACAACTTCGTTAATTTAGCAGGACACTTTCTAAGATTTATCTTCCACTCTGTTGTACCTCTAACGTACTTTCCAGTTCTTTCTTACCTCGTTCCATAGACATGATGCCATTGATTCAGTGAACTAAATTGATATTCTGTGGAACGTTCAGACAATCCAGGTCCCTTCAGATTATATTATGACAGGCCCAATGAGTTAGCATAGTCCTGGGGCAAAATCATAAACGTAAAACGTTGTCTACCCCATGGGAATGAAAATTGTTTCTGTTCCTTCCTCCCGATAGAAATGGAAAAACATGTATTCACAAGATCAGTGGACATATATCGTGTCCTCAGGCAGCGTCAATCTGCTGTAGTAAAGATACCACATCTGGCACAGCAGCTGTGATTGGAACTAGTTAGTACTTGTTTAAGTTTGTGATAGTCCATTATTATGCTCCAAGATCTATCTGCTCTTTCAGGGCAGAATGGTGAATTAAAAGGTAGATTAAAGGAGACTACCATCCCTGCAAACCTTTCAGGCTTTCAGGTGGGCACTATTCCCACCACTTTCCCTCAGGATGAGGTGGTGGTTGTCGTTTTGTTTTAATTTATCTTTCTTGGGTAGGGGAGTTTCAGAGACTTTTAATTTGTTTTCTTTTCTAGAATAGCTCTTATCCTATAGGCCAAGGAACTAATGTGGACTTTTATGATAATCCAAAAACCTATTACCTTCAAATTAAGCTCTGTTGTTACAATTTTTCAAATATGCCCTCCAAGAAACAATTTTCAATAATGAAAATTCAACTGGTTAACAAGTTTTTTGAAATGTGAAAATTTCACTAGTGATCATTTCAACAATGATGACAAGAGTATGATAAAAATGGGCACTTTTATGTTAATGTTCCCGGAGGTGTCATGTTAATACAGGACAATTTGCAATGTATGTCAAGAGCTTCAGAAATGTCCAGACCCTTTGAACTGACCTTTCCATTTCTCAGCATTTATCCTGGAGTAAAAATTAATAAATATAGTTATATGTAAACATACATGTATTTAAGTATTTATTAAAATATTATTTCTATATTTTTATTATTTAAACAAGTACAGACTAAGAAGTACATGATTCCAATAAGGCAAAAAATAGAAAATATGGATTGGAGGGGGTATGTAAAGTTACATCAGCCAAAATCTCCTTCCCCAGAAATAATCACTGTTAACATTTTCTTGCCTATTCTTTCAGATGGTATTATAGACAATGTAAAATAATATTTTCTTCTGTAATTTTTTCTCATTTAATACATAATGATTATCCTAAATTCTATGATATCATAATATAATATATAAATTTACATCATTTTATTTAGGAATCACTGGGCTTTCTATCATACGATCATTTCAAAATGGTTTTAACAGTCTAGTGTTGCAAGACATTTAGGTTGCTTTCCATTATTAATGATTATACAGAGTGCTGAGATGAATATCTTTGCACACATATCTATGGACTCTTCTTTAATTACATCCTTAGAATAAATCCAAGAGGTACAATTTCTTGAAAGTTCCCAATGTTTAAGGTCTTTGATATATATTGTTAAAGTATCTTATATGGAAGTTGTATCAACTTCTCTGTGTTTGGAAGTGTTTATTTCTCCACCATTATGACAACATAAGATGTTACCAGCCTTTAGGTGAAACAACATATCATTATTTTAATTTACGTGTATTTTGTCAGTAGTGTATATGAACATTTTAAATGTCATGTATCTTTTCTGTAGTTAATCATCTATACCTCAACTTTAAACAAGTTTTTACCTTTATTTGTCTTTTTATTCATTGGTATGTAAGAGCTTTTTGGATAGTTTCATTTGTCATATTTCCTTCAATGTGTATGTATGCATATTTAAAAGCAGCTTTTACATTTTATGAAGTTAAATCTACTAATTATTTTCCTTGTAATTTCTGCTTTGTTTCTTAGAAATTCCCTTCTATACCAACATTATATACATATTCACCCATGTATTCTGCTAACCCTCTTATGATACCAATTTATTGATTTATTTATTGAGATGGGGTCTCACTCTGTCGACTTAGTAGGAGTACAGTGGCATGATCATAGCTCACTGCAGTCTCAAACTCTTGGGTTCAAGCAATCCGGCTGCCTCAGTCTCCCAAGTATCTAGGACTACAGGCATGCCATCAGGCCTGGCTAAGTTTTTTATTTTTTTATAAAGTTGGAGTCTTGCTATGTTGCCCAGGCTAGTCTCAAACTCTTAGCCTCAAGTGATCCTCCCTCCTCAGCCTACCGAAGTACTGGGATTATAGGTGTGAACGACCATGCCCAGACTATTTTTTTTAATTTATTTTTTATTTGTATATATTTATGGGGTACAAGCACAATTTTACTACATTGGTATATTACACTGTGGTGAAGTCAGAGCCATCAGTGCACCCAACACTGGAGCAATACACATTGTACCCACCAAGCAACCTCCCATCATCCATCCTCATTCCACCCCTCAACCCTCCAAGTCTCCATTGTCCATCATTCCACACTTTACTTCTATGTATATACACTATTTAGCAATATTTGGCGTTCTGTGTCTGAGTTGTTTTACTTAAGATAATGGCTTCTAATCCCACCCACGTTGCTGCAAATGACATGATTTCATTCATTTTTATGTTTGAATAGTATTCCATTGTATTTATCCAATCCTCCACTGATGGACACTCAGGCTGATTCCATGTCTTTGCTATTGTGAACAGTGCTGAATGCAGGTATCCTTTTTATATATTGATTTCTTCTCCTTTGGGGAGATAGGCAGTAGTAGAATTGCTGGATCTTATGGCGGTTCCATTTTTAGTTCTTTGAAAACCTCCAAGCTGTTCTTCATAGAGGTTGCACTAATTTATATTCCCACCCACAGTGTATAAGCATTCCCTTTTCTCCACATCTTTGCCAACATCTGTTCTTTTTTTTTTTTTTTTTTTTTTTTGTCCTTTAATAATAGCCATTCTGATTGGTGTAAGATGATATCTCATTGTGGTTTTAATTTCCATTTTTCTGATGACTGGTGATATTGAATATCTTTTCATATGCTTATTGGCTATTTGTCTTCTTTTGAAAAAATGTTTATTCATGTCCTTAGCCCACTTTTTAATGGGGTTGTTTTT
>RJWJ010031083.1:0-19453 GCA_004363605.1 Indri indri | reverse complement strand
GTATCTAGGAAAAGAAATCCACCCAACAAATGGCTACTCAATTTCTTTCTTTCCTTTTTAATGTGTGGACAGATTCTCTATCTGAATAAGGTTTCACACAGTCTATATATTATGAACTTTCAATTTCAAATTCCCTGGCAACCCACTTTCTACATTTTATCCCCAGGTAAAGGAGCCCAGTACACACAGAAAAAAAAAATAAATACTGCACAGTGTTTATTTTCCCATACCCTGCCCTCTTTTCTCTTCTGTGTAGAATGTTAATTTCCACCATATAACACCATTTCTCCTGATTAATGAATGGAGACACATATTCTTCCCGTAGTACAGAGAAGGGGACAGGTTTTACTACCCATCCCTAATCAGAAGCAGACTTCAATCTCCAACCTTTTATTTATGACTCCACGACATGGACTCACTCCGCAAAAAGATTATTTTCTTATTATATATAACTCGAGCACTATAATTGCCAACAATTTAAAAAAATAGAAAAGTAGAAAAAAAGATGAAAAATTGCCCATATTCACATTACACAATCACCCTTAGCATTCCAGCATATTTCATTTTACTATTTCTTTGTATTTTTTTGTTTTTCAATTCATCACAAAGTAAATACAGACTGGAAGTAGCTGTTGGAGGAGCCCCAACAATTCAGAAAAAGCTCAGCGTAAAAGAATCTTTTTCTAAAATTGTAACCCAGAAAACATCTAAGCTCCCTACCTCATGAAACTATCACTATACTAATCACTTCTTCCACTGATAGCACATTCTCTCGGCTTTTTGCCCAATGGATAGCATATACCATTTCCATTCTCATTTAAATGTGATTGTATATGTATATGTACATATACACGTGTGTGAGTTTGGTGTGCTGGCACAAAAATACAAATAATTATATTTTATTGATTCTAAGATACACATATTTTCACATTTTAACATGGTTCTAATCATGATTAAGCTTATAACTGATAGTGTATAATATCATAATGGTGTTTTTCTTTATAAGTAGTGCATAAAACAATAACACATCTTAAAATCAATGGCATCATAGATTCTATGTGACTGATATTTCAGAGAACATTTGAGGAGCTATAAGCAATTGCTCGTCCCACATAGTACCCTTCTATTTTTGTTAGTGAATGGAGAGAGAAAAAGTGATTTATGCCTGCAGTACCAGTCTGTGGCCTGTTAGGAACTGGGTTGCACAGCAGGAGCTGAGCAGGGGGCAAGTGAATGAATTTTCATCTGTATTTACAGCCACTCCCCATCACTCTCATCACTGATTGAGCTCCACCTCCTGTCAGATCAGTGGCAGCATTAGATTCTCACAGGAGCGCAAACCCTACTGCAAACTGTGTGTGCAAGGGGTCTAGATTGTAGGTTCCTAATGAGAATCTAATGCCTGATGATCTGAGGTAGAGCTGAGGCAGTGATACTAGTACTGGGGAGCAGCTGCAAATGTAATTAATGTAATGCACTTAAATCATCCCAAAACCTTTCTCCTCCCACCCCCAGTCTGTGGAAAAATTGTCTTCCATGAAACTTCCCTGGTGCCAAAAAGTTTGGGAACCACTTATTTATGGTGAATAAAGCCATGAGAGCAAGGTCTATGCTTTATTAAATAAAGTTTAGGCACTTTTAAATACCATCATAGGTGTATAAATTTTGACAAACTTTCAGTGGAAAATTCACATCTACCAAATTATAAATTGAATATTGCTTTTGCATAATTTTAATTTTAGAAATATTTCCTCTAGAAGCATCTAAATCAATGTTCAAGAATGTTCCTAAGTCATTATGTGGAATTGAAAAAAAAATTAATCTGTATATCCATGAGTAATAAATTGAACAAATATACTATAGTCAATTCATTAAAATAATTATACATGCATTAAAAACAACGAGGTATATCTATTAAAAAGGTGGAGACAAAGCCACAAAATATTATCAAGTATAGTAATAAGATGTAGAACAGTACACTAATACATATGCATATGCAAACAATTTTGAGATATGCAAACCACTGATAGTGGTTAAAGGGCAAGAAATCAAATTACGGAGAATTTTTCTTTTACATTTCTTAAACTTTTGTATTATCTGAAAGTTTTACAAAGGTAATTTATGGAAAAATGTTTCAGAAGACAAAAAAATTACTCAACAAGTCATGAGTTATTTCATAAAACCTAATTTGATGGATAAAAGGAAAGTCTAAATAGGCATGCAAAATGGGAATAATAGAAAAGACACCACAGTAAAGATACAAAGTGAGCATAAGATTCAAAGTTTACTATAGAAGTTTCAAAGTAAATTTATATAAACAACTTTACATGTAAAACTGACTTTGGAACACCACCTTAGAGTTTAGCAGTCACATTAGATCATAGTAGTTTCCTGATAGCAAAAAAAGTGGATCCTGAATTCTGAAACCTGTCAAAAACTCTCTAGACAGAAGCTAACCAACTTATTACTAATGGTGAATCAAGACATAATGCATTTGATCATTAAATTCCTTTTGGAAAATGAACAAAAGTCAGGTTAGTGTCTTTTTATTCTATCTTAAATTTCTTTGAATAATTATAATCTAGACCCCAAAAAATCACATTGTGCAATTACTTCAAAACCTTTATATTTTCTTTCATTGTAGATATGAAAGTCTGGATTTTGAGTAGGTGAGTGCATATCTATATCTAGAATAAATTTGCTAATTGAAAACAACCAAGCTTGTCTCCTAAAAATTTAATTTCCTCACCTTTGGAGATTTAACTAGAAGATAATCAAGGACTCAAAAAATCCTAGAGCTAAAATGTTCGTAAGAAACTGTCTGCTTCATTGCTTTAATTCTACTGTAGTTTATGCTATAGTAACCCAATCATAGTCTTAGTGCTCAGAGTTAAAGTGATCTTAAGAGAAATTAATTAGTTTACGTATCAGGTAAAATTCATGTTCTGAAGACTAATTGCCTTATAAAGACTCCCTAACTGATGATAATTTATTGCATTTTTAAAACTTCTAAACATTAACTACATGTAATACAATATCCTTAGTGATTCATTTCAAATTTTAACCCACTATCAAAATATTCTTATTTCTAGTGTTAGGAGCCTCATTATTGATCTGGGTCAAAGCTGTGTTGTGTTGAATGATCTGTGTCAGCAGCAATTGAAATCAGGGCAGACAAAGTGAGACAGACAACTGCCACGGTTGAGTCGTGGACAGGGACTCTGAACAGGAGCAAGTATCTGAAAACAGAGGCAATTTGCATCTGCAAACCAGATCCCAGGCTGTCAGAAGCAGCACGCCAGACATCCTCTAATTCAGAAGTCACAAAGAGTGTCAGGTAGTAGCAATCTGATGTGTTGCATAATTTAACTGGTAGTGAAACTTCCTCTGCTGGCATCTGTGCTGGCAAACTGTCTCTGTTTGCTGTCAAACCAATCCCCTGCCTTCTCTTGTCTCATGTGCTTTTATGGAGAACCCTTTTCCTCTGGCTTCTGAGTAGGTTGGGTCAATGGCAGACCGTGGGATAACTGGATGGTCAAGGAAAGACAGAATCGAGGATACGTCTCCCCACCACATCTGTGGTATATCCTCCACGGTTTCAGCTCCAATGGAAAGGTCCATTATGGTTCTAGTTTTCACTTGGTGTTTCAGGATCTTGTTCTATGATAACAGATGCTCCTTCCTTGGTAGCTCCAGTCCAGGGACTGTAGCCCCAGATGAACCAGGCTAGCTTAACCTCACTTTGAAATAGTCTTTATTTTATTATGGGGCTATGTTTAATATAGGTTGTCTATGGGGGAAAAGAAGGAGGAGTTTGCTCTCTGTCATCAGAAAATTATCTCTGCCCTGGAATAAAGAAGCTTTAGGTGAGGAATTGCTATTAAGATGTATTATAATAACTAATATTTGTAAAGGAGGGCACAATTTACAAATACATTCACACATATTATCTGCAATTTACTGTGGGCTGATACATCTTATGTGCAAAATGCTAAAGTGATATTGATGTATAAGTCACATGTCATTTTATCATGCAAATTTATTTGGAAGCATCTGTGGGTGCTTGAGAAAAAGAAGAATAGCAATTTCCTCTCTTTTCACTCTCTCTCAAATCAGTCTAATTGCTTCTAGTGTATTTCTTTTATTTCTGAACATAGGTGATGACTTCGGAAGCTCATGAGATAAAGGTGACAGCAATTAATAATCATTTCATATTCTAGGCTGTAGAATGATGAGAATCCACATCACACACATTGGAAAAGTTTGTATAATAGTAGGGCTCAATTACAACCTAACCCTCCTAGACTGTTAGAGAAGTCCTCTCATATAAGCCATTCTTAATGACAGGAAATGTCAACATTTTCTAGAATGGTTAGCACACACTCTCACCAAATGCATTTTAACTTCGATTTATGATGGTACATGATCATGTCAAAGGATACAAAATAGCAAACATGAAGGATGAGTCTAGAGATCTAATGTACAACATGAGGACTACAGTCAATAAAATAGTATTATATTAGGGATTTTTGTTAAATAAGTAGATTTTAGCTCTCATCACAAAAAAATTGTGATTACGTGAGATGTTAGATATGTTAATCTGCTGCACAATAGTAACCACTCTACTATCTATATGTATCCCATAACATCTGGTTAAAAACCTAAATATACATAATAACATTTATTTAAAATAATACACTATAATCCCCACATAGGATGAGGTAAAACATAAAGGACCACATGATTTTGAACAGTGTTTTAATTTTACAGATCCTAGGACTTTCTTTTAAAATCAGTGTGTATATATCTAGTCAAAGACAGAAATAAAATGTAATGTTCTTTCTGTGATTATTGCTCTTGAATTTCGGCACAAAAATATTACCTTTCTATAATTTCTTCTTATAAATTTTTCTGGTCACATTCACTCCCTCTCATATTTTCCAGAAATGTTTTCTCTATTACATGAGTCACTGTATCAATATACTCTAATCTTTATTTAAATATCTAGAAGGCAAGAGATAGTAAAATTGCTTATATCACGTTAAGATTTTTTTCATTTTTTCTCTGTTTCTTTCATTTTATTTCTTTTCTTATACAATCTATTCATCTGTGGTTTATTTGCCAAAAGACCGCATCTTGCTTTATGCATAGTCTATTAGCCTTCATCAACTACTAGATTTCTCAAAGTTCTATTTCTTTCCAGTATTAAACATTTAGCAAATCTTCTTCATCAGTATTGGCTGTGTCGCATCTCACTATTTGGCAAACATATTAGAATTTTCTTACATTGATTCCTCACCATCCAACAACTTCCTTGCAGTATTGGTTTATTAACACCAATCAGTTTAGATGTACCACTGAAGAGTTTCCCCTTAATAAGAGGAATTCCCAAATGAGCTAAAAACTACTAGTAAGCTAAAACTAATTTCTCTTTTGTCTTTAGCATGTGAATGTTTCTCTTAATACTCTAGCTGCATTTTCCTATTCTGTTTTGAAAGTCACTGGTCCCATTGACAGACCAGTTCATGTGTGGTCCAAACCCGTGTTTCATTTTACTGGCTTTAGCAATATTGCTTCCTTTGCAAAAACATTTAGCTTATCTAGAACTGGTGATTCAATTCACAAGAAAAAAAATGTTATTACTAAACCAAATCTCTCTCTTCTGGGGCTCTTTTCTTGAAACTTAAAGTTAAAACTTGCCACACTTGAATTCCTGCACTTTAAATTAGTATTGTATTACATTACCCAAAACATTTTTAACCAAAAGACTAAACTTTTTCCTCAACTTCAGTGTTTTTTTTCACACAATGAATAAAAACTTTGCTCATCAGGATTTTTTTCCAAGTTGACATTCATAAACAAATGATATGTAAATGTTAATATATGTAAAACAAATGTTCAGCTGTTTAATTATTGAATAGTGTTTATACTTGGTTTGTTCATGTAACAAATAGTCATAATACTTCCCTTTAGCAAATGAGTTCTTTAAAAGTCATTATAGTAGACACTTGGGAATTAGTTAAGCATTTTTGGGGAATTGAAATACATGACTTACATTAAATACTACTTTTATTCATCCAGATTACTATTTTATATAGATATGCCACAAGATTAATCTATAAAAGATATATAACGGGAAGGCCTCAGATGCACTGTTATATGTGGCTTACCATGTTTTCTTAACGTTTTTAGAATTTCATGGCCCCTCGTGGTGTCTTACCCCAGCAGACAGAGGATTGTGTCAAGCCAATGAGAACAGATTCTACTACAATTCGGTCATTGGGAAATGCCGCCCATTTAAGTACAGTGGATGTGGGGGAAATGAAAACAACTTCACTTCTAAAAATGCATGTCTGAGGACATGTAAAAAAGGTATGGAAGATATTTTTCCTATGAATTCACCAGTGTTTGAAATAATAATTGCATTGAAATTATAAATGAATTTTATTCTATTAAAAATATCATGGAACTGTTCTTTTTATTATAAGAAACGAAGTATTATTTAGCTAATAAATGCTCTATTTTCAAATAAATTTAGATAATATTGCTGGATATATATTTCCTCATAACATGCATTCATAGAAAAAGAAGCAATTCAGGGCAAATTAAACATGTTACTCATTTAATGTTTAAATACTAAGCATTCATTTTTAATGATTATACCAAAATACCTATAAGCTTTCTTATAATGCACAAAATTTTAACATATTTATTAGTTTCCTCTGAATATAAAAATGATACATTTATTGTAGAATGGAAAGAGTATGAAAACATAAATAAAAATCATCTGTAATTATATCAACCATATGTAGTTATATTTATACTTTTTTTAAATAAAATAGCATGGATTTCTAACTGAAGATGAACTGTTAATTAAAATCAACCACGTGCTTATCCATTTTTATTAACTCATATATGCAAAATGACTTCCTTAGAAATAGGGTGTTCTACACAAATATAGGCAAACTAAAGGCTTTAAACTAATATTTTTGTTTGAAATACTAAAAGATAATTTCAGAAAATTTTAGATAAAATGCTCCATTGTGTTACTTTATCATACATAAATTTGTTACTCTTCCTTTTACAGGTTTCATCCAAAGAATATCTAAAGGAGGACTAATTAAAACCAAAAGAAAAAGAAAGAAGCAGTCAGTGAAAATAGTATATGAAGAAATTTTTGTTAAAAAGATATAAATTATACCCTGGTTTCTCTTCGGGTTGAGTAAATCTTTCGCCTTTTGCTAAAGATTTCTATGGAGAGGAACAACTCTGAGCTTTTGATCAATTTTTTGAGGCCTTGCTTTGGCAAGGCTATTTTTAAAAAAAGACATAAATTTGTTATATTATTGGAACATTAATTCTACTAAATATTTTGTATAGAATATTTCACTATGATTTTCTATTTTTTCCTTTACTAAAATACTTTAAAGGAATATGTTCACGAGGCAATTTTCTATGCTTATGGTACTTGCTATTAATACATTTGCACCAGAGTTTCTTTTCTAACTTGGTCAAATTGCTTGTCTTAAGTCTGTAATTTATTAACTGGCTAATGTGAATTTACTATTCTCTTGATCCTCTTCTAGCTCTCATTTAATTACAAATTATCATACTGCTGGCCACATCAAATCAGTCCACTTTTTCCATTTCACTTGTTTTTTTATGATCATATATAAGATGATCTCCTTTATAGCCTGTGACCACATAAAGAAATACAGCTATTAACGGACAAGTACTTTTTGGGTTTCGCATCTGAAATGGTGACAAACATCTGCTTCTGATAAAGATCACTGGATTGTGCATTTGGAAAGAACTGGTAATAATACAATCCTATTGTGTGCTTCCCTCCCTAGACATACTTTTTCTCCTTTTGTACTAACCAGTACTTCCATCAATATTGATCCAAACTCTCTTTGAACAAAGAACAGTCAACTCTACTTCATGTGCCTGCCTGATTTTGATTGGTTTAACTTTTTTTTGTTGTTTGACTATAGCCCATACTATCAGTCAAAATAATTGAATAATTATGTGTTAAATACATCTCATAAGAAGAAACTTTATGAAATAGAAACTTTAATGGCAATCAAAAGGTGCTTTTTAATATGTGCTTCCTAATTTTATTGCCTGACAAAATTTTCTCTTACTAAAAACAGTAAACCTGATGAAATTTACTCATTTATCATTAGGCTTTGCACACTATGTAACTAGCAAATTATGCTCAAAAAAGTATGTTATTTCTGTAGAAGACAAAATTATCAGCACCGAAGATTTCTACTAGAAAATCCATGTGCTATTCACTCTAGGGGTTAACACTTCTCTGGAGTTAATTTACTAAATATAGACCTGTGTTTTTTCTCTTCTGAGCCATGTGCAGTCTGGCATCTCAGTAGCCTCCCAGACATGTTGGTTTCTGTGGTGTTCACCTCAGATTTCCCATTTAAATCTGAACTTGTCATTTAGAAACAACTTATCACCTCATCCATTTGGTTTGTTTTCATGGCTTCTCTCTAACAATAGTATTATAATTCTGACTGTTCCTCAGTCTTGAAAATTTGAACTCAATTTTTCTTTCTTGTTTCTCCTCATATACCACCTCTAATCAATTTCCAAATCCTACTTCCTTTTTCGAAAGATTCATCCAAAGTCTAGGCTTTTTACTCTTTACTGTATCATTTAAATTATTATTGAGTTATTCCTTGAAATTTCTTGTATTTCTCCACTACTCAAAATCCCCCAAAGACTCATTAATTGGTACTTAACTGTACAACCCTCACCCCTGCAATTTAATTTTGATATATACTTTTGGATTTACCGACCATACTTTCTTTCATGACTGCTTCAGTTTAGTGAAGAGCAGTCACTGTTCACTGAATATAATCTTAATTATTCAGCTTATTTATGCTGATTTCCTATTTAAAAATCTGATCCTCTCCAGGCATTTCATCTGAAGCCAGGGTGCAGCTGCTGTCAACTACAGAGTCACTTGTTTTAAGATGGAATATGAAAAGTCCCAATATATGATTCCAAATCACTTTTGACTGTGGCATAAAATATTCAGATCATTACTGAATAGTGTCAATTTGTTTACCTTAAGGAAAATTTTGTATCTTGATTTAAAATGTTCAGTACATAAATAATTGCCTTAAATTGGGTCTTTGTTGTGGTATTTGAGATTTTTAGAAATCAAAACCCCTTGTGAAATATGCTCTGTCGTCATTTATTTATGAATAGTAATAGCTTTAAATAAGTAGCAAAAATCTCCTTAGGTCACGTGGCAAGTTGCCACCAAGGACATACAAACAGCACATTGGTGCGTCAACTGATTGCTTTCTCCAACAATAATTATTGAGTTCATCGGTTCATTACTTAGTTAAGAAAGACATATACTGAGATGATTTGCAATGTATAATCCATGTGAATATTATTTTTACTGTGTTTTTGAAAAGGAAGTTCTTGATGGTATTGTCTTCCTTCATTTTGCATAATCAAATGAATTTAACTGTGAATTTTATGTAAAATTACATTATACAGTATATATGTGTACTTTGTTTATTCTCTGTATTCAAAATTAATGTGTCATGCTGAAAAGTACTCAAATGATTTTATTTTTTACATTATAAGAAGTAAAATATAGTATCCTGAATAATAAAGTCTGATTGTTGTACTCATGAACTTGTTAGTACATAGAAAAGAATTTAGTGCTCTTTGTTAACTCGAAGATAGTTATTAAATTGTAATTTTCTAATAATTCCTTTTTAATTTCAAGTATACATCCACGTATTATGATTTCTTATTTGTCAAGCAAATCAGTATGCTATGCCTTAACAATTCATACATTCTACATTTACTTTGCTACATATGTATTTCTACCAATTATTTCATGTATAATTGTATAAATATAAACATGTATATTACATGTATATTTACATATGTATCATATAACTATGCATTATATAAATAACTTTTGATCCTGACTATTGTAGTCAGCCTGACCCATCTCTACACCAGAAGCAGGAAGAAAATGACACTGAACTAGCCAACTATTAATTGGCTAGTTAATTAATATTTAGGGGATGTGTTGGTTCTTTCATCAGCTGCTCCTGCTCTTATCTGGTTTTTATAAAATTAGCATTTGTATTTAGTTTTTCCAACTTCTATCTTTCAGTTCTTTGTCAAGGACTTTAGCTTGGATGCATCTTAGCTGCTTTTCCTGCATGCTGCTGCACAGAACAGAAAACCCTACTCTTGTCAGTCCCTCAGGCCCAGTCTCTGAACTACTTAGATAGTTCCTGGGCTAGAATTATTCACAGCACTTTTAAAGAGAGGATTTGGATAGTAGTGGTATGTTGTGATTCATTTTACTAGTGAAAGAGAGAAGAGAGGAGAACAGAGACATTGACCTCTAGAACAGGACTGAGAATCCAGAGATGAAACCATCTGCATATGGTAATCTAATCTTTGACAAAGCTGACAAAAACATACACCGGGGGAAAGAATCTCTTTCCAATAAATGGTACTGGGAAAACTGGATAGCCACATGCAGAAGATTGAAACTGGACCCCCACCTCTCACCTCTCACAAAAATCAATTCAAGATGGATAACAGCCTTAAACCTAAGGCATGAAACCTTAAGAATTCTAAATGAAGATGTTGGGAAGACCCTTTCAGACATTGGCCTAGGCAAGGAATTCTTGAAGAAGAACCCCAAAGCAATCACCACAGCAACAAAAATAAATAAGTGGGATCTAATCAAATTAAAAAGCTTCTGCACTGCCAAGGAAACTATCACTAGAGTGAATAGACAGCTCTCAGAATGGGAAAAAATATTTGCTCTCTACTCATCTCATAAAGGGCTGATAACCAGAATCTATCTAGAACTCAAAAAAATCAACAACAAAAAGTCAAACAAACCCATCAACAAATGGGCAAAGGAAATGAACAGAAACTTTTCAAAAGAAGATAGAATAATAGCCAAAAAACATATAAAAAATGCTCATCATCTCTAATCATTAGAGAAATGCAAATCAAAACCACAATGAGATATCATCTAACCCCGATGAGATTGGCCTCTATCAAAAAATCCCTAAACAACAAATGCTGGCGAGGATGTGGAAAGTCAGGAACACTCTTACACTGCTGGTGGGACTGCAAATTAGTGCAACCTCTGTGGAAAAGAATTTGGAGATACCTCAGAAAGCTAAAAATAGAAATACCATTTGATCCATCAATAGCACTATTAGGCATCTACCCAAAAGAGCACAAAACATTCTACGATAAAGACATCTGCTCCCAATGTTTATAGCAGCACAATTCACTATTGCAAGGATGTGGAAACAACCCAAGTGCCCATCAATCCATGAGTGGATTATTAAAATTTGGTATATGTTTACAATGGAATATTACTCAATCAAAAGAAATGACAGTGATCTAGAACGTCTTATACTTTCCTGGATTAAACTTAAGCCCATTATCCAAAGTGAAGCACCACAAGATCGGAAGAATGGGCTCCACTTGTACTCGCCATCAAATTGGTACTAACTGATCAACACTAGGGTGATCACATGGCAGTAATACTCTCCAGGGATTAGAGGAATGGGGGGGGTAAACCCGCAACTAAAGGACATGGGGAGCACTGTAGGGGGGGAAGGGCACGGCTTTAACCTGCACTCGGGTGAGGCAAAGACATAAAGTGTAACTATAATGTTTGTACCCTCACAATACCCTGGAACAAAAAAAAAAAAAGAAAGAGAGAGAGAGAGAAGAGAGGCATTTTAACCACAGAACATAATAAATAAAACAATGAATAAGATTTCCTTATCAGTTTGTACAAAGATTATTAAAATCCTAGCACAATTAGTTCAAAACAAAGCCCAGATATACTTGAATAACAAAACTAAAATGACCATAGGTATTTGACTTTAGTATGGATGGATTCAGAGATTCATATAAAGTCATCATAACTCAGTCCATTTATGCTTCTTAATTTTGTTACCCAGTGTATTTTGCCTCTAATCTCACAGCTTCTCAAGATAATTTCTAGAATTTAAGGTCCACATCTTCCTTGGGTAGAGTCTTCTAGAAAAGTTTGAATTGAACCAAAGTCCCAGCTTCATGCTTATTTACCCCAAATGTCTTAAGGCCAGCCTTGACCCAAACACCATGTCTAGAGAAATATTGCTTTCTGATTGACCGGGTTGATTCACAAGTCCACTCCCAGACATCTGGTTGGTGTAAACGCTACCTGAAACTTGGGATCTCACTGGCAGGGCTGAGACTTGAGTAAGGTGAATGAGGTAATTGCCTCAGGCACAATATTTAAGAGGGCATAAAAATATCTCAGTAACTGAGATAAATAACACTGTAATACAGTCTTTTGTAAAAATATTAATTACAACAAACATTTGTAATGAATAAAATATAAATTTTTTAAATGCTGGGATCAATAACTGAGCCACACAGGGATCTGACAAAAGGAAAAACTAGTAATCAGGATAATTTATTATTAGTTATAAAGATAGTTCAAATTTGAACGTTGTTTAATATAATGAAAAAATTAACATTAAAAGTATAGGCTAAATTATTATTCTTAATAGAGAAAGAAAATCATTTCATTAACTTCAACACTTATTTCCTGATTTAAATATTAAGCAGACTAGAGAAGAGAGCTGATAATATGATGGTAAATGTCAACCAGAAACATATAATAATATGCTTAGTGATAAAATTTTAAGAACATTTCCATTAAAGTCAGGAACAGGATCAAGATGCTCTCCACTATCTCCTCTATTCATCATATTCAAGTAATCTTTAAGCCTTGTCAATGCAAAAGGATAAGAAATAGAAATTAAGTATAAATATTATATTGTAATTATCACATAATATGTCATAATTGAAAATTCAAGAGAATCTAAAACACAATTAGAAATAACTGGAGCTCATTCAGCAAGATTGCTGTATTAAAGTTCAGCATATGAAAGCAATAGCATTTCTGTACACTACATCAAAAAATAATAGAAAACATATACTAGCCACAATAGAACAAAATCCTTGCATATCTAACAGTAAAGCCCATAAAAGATGATTTAAAAAACTTTTAGAGAATAACCTCACATTGAAAATTCAAATATGTTATTGAAGGACATAAAAAGAACTAAATGTCTTTCTATTCAATATAACCTTTATAATGAATATTCACAGAGAAATAGACAACAGTACTAGATTGTCAAAAAAAATCTTGGTAATTATAATGCAATAACTTTTTAAAGACAAGCAATAGAATAAATTTAAAAAAAAAAGCTCTAAGCTATAGAAGGAAAAAATCGCAGAGATGGAAAATGGAATAGAAAAAATGAGAAAATTTGGCGATTAATTTAGGAGACCAACCTAGAAGTTATCAGAAGGTCCTGGAAAGTAGAAGAGATAAACTGGAGGGGAGGGAGCTCTTATAGAACAAAAGGACACAGGTTCCCTTTGCTGAAATGGTGTATTATACCCAGCAAAGGAAACCCACCCAACACACTCCCTCTACACACACACACACACACACACACACACGCACACACACACACACACACACACACAAGAGATTTCAAATACTAGCAATGAATAGAAAATTCCTGAAAGAACAGGGAAGAATGTAGAAGGATGAGTTACATACAAAGAAAGAGAAATAAAAAGGAATTTGACATCTCAGTGACAAGAATGGAAGGAAGCCATAAGACAGTAGGATATGGAAGTCTGAGGAATAAGGAGTAGCTATTTACTTGTTACAAGCCCTTTCATACTAATTGGTATTCCAAGTGTGTGTGTGTAGTGCTTTGCTGAAAAACGAAAATTAATTAAATACATATGACGTTATTTAATGCTTTCATTTTCCACCAGAGGATTTGGGGAGAAGTTCTGGAGTGTAAACTAAGAGATAATGTTTTTTGTACCAAAACTAAGACCAACTTGGTGGACGAATTTATTTGACATCTAATTTTTCTGGCCCCACATTTACTTACATTTAGAATGAGTGTTTTGGACTAGACTGCCTATGTATAACTGTTCTTCCAGTTTGGGGCATATTAAGATTTTATGAGAATACTCTGTTTAAAAGCATCCCATACCAACATATGGTAAGCCAAAAAATGTTGAGATGTTCTCTGGTTAATAAACAAAAATCAACATTGACCAGCCTCTGTTGGTAATATCCACATCCCTTCTAGGATAAGGTTGTCATTTACAGCAGTCTTTTCTATTCCTTTAAAACTACCCTATATTGAAGCAGCTTACCATTTCTAAACTGACTCTACCTGTAACTTCCCTTTTCAGTGCCTGATAAATTCCCAAATATCAAAAGATTTTATGGGAAGCTTCCAAGTTACTTTACAAGATTCTAAACATTTGCGTTGTTGACTAAACAAACTGGTCATTTGTTTATGACTAAAATACATTTTCTGTAATCATTAACTTTTTTCTCCTTCAGTATTTTATATGGATATGTATATATAACATATATTTATATCCAGGGAAATAATACATGTGCATCTGATTTACATTAACTCATTAAGGTATTTCGAGCTCATGAAAAGTTTTGAAACAATTTTGAAAATGTTTAGTGTCTTGTTTAATCATTCTTAAAAGAGCTAGCCAAATTTAGTTAAGAACAATTAGCTAAACCTCGATTTTTCTAGTGCCACAATCTTTTATTTCAATCTACAATTTATTCTAATAAGTTTTAAACAAATCCTAACTGTAGCCCAAATCAACCCATTCCTGTCAACATTACTGATGTGTTGCTGTTCTTCATTAATTATGAGATAACATCAGCCAACTCAGTTATGAACTTGAATGTCTTTGGGGTTTTAATCTATATTCAATCTGTATTTTCACAAAGGGTGTACTTCTAATTTACAGAACTCTCTTTCTAAGTTGTAGGTGCTCTCAAGTTAGAAGCCAGAGGAAACTGCCACTTCCCTCTTTTTAGTAAATTTTTTGGAATCAGAAAGCAAAAACTTTGACTTTCCAATAGTCTTTCTTTCTTTCTTTTTTTAATTACTCCCCACTGTCAGTGCAATGTCTCACAAAATTTATAAATCATCGTAGGGAAATTTCCAGAGAGTTCCAAAATGTGAACAGCTGTGAGCTACCTAAATGATACAGCTTGCCAAGAAATTGCTACTCCAAAGACGAAGAAATAATTACCCTATTTTACTCAAAATATCTGCCACTTTTCAATGAGAAAATCTTTAAAATTGTAAATCTAAGTGCTTTATATGTTAAGAAGCTTTTTATTTAACTCTTTACATATTCCTTTTATCTTTCTTCCTCACACAAACACACAGAATTTAGTTACTGAGAAAATCCTTGAAATCCAGTGCATCCTTCAGATTCTCTCATCTCTGCTGGATGCCAATAAACCGTCAGATGCCAATGAAGAATACATTACAGATTACGGAAGACAAAATCAATGCCAAATCAAATATAATGATAAAGAACACAGAGTTTGTATTCAGATCAATTTAGATTTGAGTTTGACAGACCTTCGTGTCTCTCATCCTCTATTGCTTTGTCTGTGAAATGGTTGTGCAGATGAATGAGAGCATACGTGTAAAGAGTTTGGCACAGTATTTGCTGCCTCATAAGGATTCAATAAAATGGTAGTAATTGCCATTACAAATGAATGAATAATTAATGTTTCAAAGTTTTAGAATATAGTCTCTGAGCTATAACAACAATTATTTAAATAGGAGAGGCTATTAAAAGTTAAAGTAGGCAGTTTTAGGCAAATTTGCTAAGGTAATTTTATAAAATGAGAAATGAGTATAAATATAAAGTGGTTTTACTGTTAATAAGATTGAAGAAAATGTAAAGAATTATACATTAGAGAATTTAGTAAATTTCATAATAATTTGTTTTTCGGATAATTGCCTAAGAGGTACTAATGATATTTTTAATATGTAAACTTCTATAGCATTGGTAAAAGGGATAAAAAAATCAGTGAATTGTTCTTTTTATTTCTCTAACAAATCTATATAAAACTCATATTAAAATATTTAAATATGTCTTATATTTCTGAGAAATTTTAAAAGTTTAAAAAATGAGCACCATCACTCCTGTGTCATCTTCCCAAATGTTGGGAAACCTACGTTATTATCCACATGTGAACAATATTGGGAAATACGATCCAGAAACCGGAATACAAAATAGAAAAATAACCACGCTAGTGGTTGATGTTTTAATATAAACTTGCTGAACATTGTGCTGTGTTTTCCTCTCTTGCTAATACTCACAATTGTCTTTTTCTTAATGCGGAATTATCTGAGGCCCCAATAACTGGTATAATTTGTCTTATTGTTCATACAGTTTTCTTCCAAAAATATCTGAAATAGTTTACCAGATTAAACATTTTACAAACAATGGAAAATTGAAGGTAACATGTCATAAAGAAGGAAGACAAGTTTAATATGCAAACACCTTAAGTTTCAAGTTCCAGGTCTACCAGTTTCCAGTTGTGTAAACTTACTAAGATTCTGTTCCCTCATCTAAAAAGCGGAAATAAAATTTTCATACAATTAAATAAAGAAAATGTTAAAAGAGTATAGCATATTTCTGGGGAAAATGCCAGCTGTCAACAATGCTACTTTTCTATCTCAACTTTCCCTAAATGAAAACAGAGACCCAGCACTGCAACTAGATATCGTTAGGTACTTAACAATGTTGTCATTGCCTACGTAATAACGTTTTGATCTATAATGAACCAAACATATGACAGGGTTCCATAGATTATAATAGAGTGGAAAGTTTTCTATTGCCAAGTGATGTCCTAGCTGTCCGTAACATCATAGCACAACACATTATTCATGTGTTTATAATGATGCTGGTATAAATGAACCTACTGCACTTCCTGTTGTATAAAAGTAGAGCACATACAATTACATATAGTACATAATATTTGATAATGATAATAAATGATCACATTACTGGTTTATGTATTTATTATACTATAGTTTTAATCATTATCTTCCAGTGTCCTCCGTCTACTTATTAAAAATAATGTTAACTGCAAAACAGCCTCAGGAAGGGTTTGTAGGAGATATTGCAGAAGAAGGCATTGTTATCGTAGGAGATGAGAGCTCTATGTATGTTATTGCTCCTGAAGACCTTCCAGTGGGACAAGATGTGGAGGTGGAATACTGTGATATAGGTGATCCTGACCCTGTGTAGTCCTGGGCTAGGGTGTGTGTGTGTATGTGTGTGTGTGTGTGTGTGTGTGTGTGTATGGCTTAGTCTTTAACAAACAGGTTTTAAAAGTAAAAAAAAAAAATAGAAAAAGCTTAAAGAATAAATATATAAAGAAAGAAAATATTTTATACAACTGTACAATGTGTTTTAAACTAAGTGCTATTACAAAAGAGTAAAATAATTTTAAAAAATTAAAAAGTTTATGAAGTAAAATAGTTACAGTAAGCAAAGGTTATCTTATTTTAGAAAGGAAAATATTTTATCTAAATTTATCATAGCCTAAGTGTACATTGTTTATAAAGTCTAAAAGTAATATACAGTGATGTCCTAGGCCTTCACATTCACTCACCACTCAATCACTGATTCACCCAGAGCAACTTCTACTCCTACAATCTCCATTGACGATATGTGCCTTATAGAGGTGTGCCATTTTTTATCTTTTATACCATATTTTTACTGTATCTTTTCTATATTTTGCTATGTTTAGATACAAATATTTATCATTGCATTACAATTGTCTACAGTATTTAGTACAATAACATGCAGCCTAGGAGTAATAGGCTGTACTATGTGGCTTAGGCATGTAGTAGGCTATTCCATCTAGGTTTGTGTAAGTGTGTTCTATGATGTTTGCACCTAAACAAAATCACCTAACAACATTTTTTCTCAGCATGTACCCCCAACATTAAGTGACATATGACTGTACCCCCATTAATATAACCCAAAATTGGATTTTTATGTATTATTATAATCAATCCAAAAATAGAGTCTTCCAACTGCAATATTTTTTATTTTCTGAATATTCAAAAATACCATGAGAAATGAATTTTATGGGTATCACTTATAAGGGACTGTGGTTAACACTTTAGACATTAAATTAAATTACTACCTTGCAGAAATGCATAAAAACATTTCCCATGAAAAGTTTTTTACTTGTCTCCTTGCCCCAACCTCTAGAACCACTAGAACAGGGATTTCTAGCATTGTATGACCCATTGCACACAGAGTAAAATACAAATTCCTTACTACAATCTACATGGCCCTACATCCCTTGTCCTCGTGTATTCATGTGGGGCTCTCTTGCTCACTGGTCTCCAAGCTCCGGTAACAATCCAGGTACATCACTTGAACAACTTTTATTCACCTGTAACACTCTTTTTGGTAGACTCTGTTTTGGTGTCCCTCCACACACCCTTTTAAAATTGATGTATAGCATTTATTAATTTTTATTTGATGCATGTAGTATTTTGTTATATGTGTAAAATGTGTAATGATCAGGTCAGGGTATTTAGGGTATCTATCACATCAAGTATTCATCATTTCTGTGTGTTAGAAATATTTCAAGTCCTCTCTTCTAGCATTATCGAAATATGCAATATATTGTTATTGATTATAGTCAACCCTTATTCTGCTATTGAACACTGGAGTTTATTCCTTCTTGTATTTAACTATATGCTTGTACCTATTAACCAACCTCTCTTCATACTCCCACCCCCATACACACAAGCCCTTCCCAGCCTCTGGTTCTTGCTTTTCTAGTTCCTAGAGGCATATCATAAGATTATTTATTTGAAATCTTTCTACTCTTTTAATGTAGTGATTTATTGCTGTAAAATTCACTCCTTGCATTGCTTTTACTGTATCCAAATGGTTTGGGTATGTTGAGTTTCCATTTTCATTTGTTTCAAGAATTTATTTTTATTTTCTTCTTAATTTTTTCATTGACCCAATGATCATTCAGGAATGTGTTGTTTGATTTCCATGTTATTTTTACACTTTCCAAAGTTTCTCTTATTATTGATTTCTAGTTTTATTCCATTTTCATCTGAGAAGATACTTGGTATGATTTTGATTTTTAAAAATTTATGGAGACCTGTTTTGTGGCCTAATACAAGGTCTATCCCGGAGAATGCTCCATGGGCTGATGAAAAGAACATGCATTCTGCAGCTGTTGGATAAATGTTTTGTACATGTCTATTATGTACATTTGGTAAAAAGTGAAGTTTAGATCCAATGTTTCTTTGTTAATTTTATGTCTAGATTTTCTGTCCAATGCTAAAAGTGGGTTATTGAAATCCCCAACTATTATTGTATTGTAGTGTATCTCTCCCTTTAGATCTACTAATATTTACTTTATATATCTGGGTGTTTGGTGTTGATTGCATATATATTTAGAATTGTTATACCCTCTTGCTGAATACATCCTCTTGTCATTATGTGATGACCT
>RJWJ010031082.1:0-19462 GCA_004363605.1 Indri indri | reverse complement strand
GGGCTCAGAATTTGGTGGCAAGCCCCTTCTGAGCCTGCCGGCATAAATAAACCTGGTTCTCTCCACCTATTTTGTGCCATTCAGTTTGTTCTTGATTAGCTTTGCTGTAACAAGGAGGCTGAGGCAGGAGGATCACTGGAGTCCAGGTGTTGGAGGCTGTGAGCTACTGCACCACTGCACTCCAGCCTGGGTGACAGAGTCAGACCCCATCTCTAAAAAAAAAAAAAAAAAAAGAATAAAAAATAAAAAAATAGTGATTCAACCAGTATTGTATTTCTAATATATACAATATCACTTATGTAATTTCCTGCTCAAAATGGAGGAAACCTAATAATGAGGAAACATTTAGAAAATCTAAACTGATGAAAATTCTAAAAGACATAGATCAATGCCTGTCATATACTAGGTGCTCAAAAATAATAGTTAAATACATGAATAAATGAATTATAATAATACATAGGAAACCCACATAAGAGTTACACAGAATTATAAATGATAACTGTGTTGGGTTAAAAGCCTTGGAGAATAAAGAACAAGTTTGTGTAGATGTGGGTATGTGGAGGTTTTTAGTTCTGTGGTAAAATTGCCCTGGTTGGCAAATAAAGAAGGAAGTTGAATACTTGGCTCTCAGACATGAAGTAAAGAGAATGAAAACCAAATTGTGTTTCAGACTCAAGACTACCAGATCTCAGGTGAGTAGAGAACACGTTGGAAGCTGACTAAGGGGGTGAGTGAGGGGCTCCACAAAACGGGACTCCCCAGGCACGTCCTGGTTACTGCAGAAGTGGGCCTCCTCCTCCAGATAATACTACAATGAGAAATGAAGTGGGCCAGGCTCAGTGGCTCCCGCCTGTAATCCCAGCACTCTGGGAGGCCGAGAGGGGAGGATTGCTTGAGCTCAGAAGTTCGAGACCAGCCTGAGCAAGAGCAAGACCCCATCTCTACTAAAAATAGAAAAATTAGCCAGGGTGGCACGCACTTGTAGTCCCAGCTACTCAGGAGGCTGAGGCAGAATGATGGCTTGAGCCCAGGAGTTTAGGTTGCTGTGAGCTATGATGATGCCACTGCACTCTACCCAGGCAACAAAGCAAGATCCTGTGTCAACCAAAAAAAAAAAAAAAAAAACAGAGAGAGAGAGAGAGAGAGATGAAGTATATAGTCAACAAGGGCTGCGAAACACATAGTTGTGATTAGTGCCACCACTTCGGATGAAGATCTGGGGAGAAGTCTGAGCAGCATTAAAGGTGAGATAACCTGAGTGCAGATTTTAAATTACAAATAAAAAGTGAACAAGACTTGTGCTCACGGACTTCCTGGGTGCTGAGCATCTGTAAACTTTTCTCTGACTGGCTTGATGATTGTGGTTTGGGTTTATAAATTTGGTTTCACTCACCAACATCGACTCATTTTATACATCAAAAACAAAAACAAGTGGGTTTTTTTTCTAGAAGGAAATACAGGGTGTCTCAAAAGTTGCCATACATAGAGAAAATGGGAAATTGTAGTTAAATGTACCTTTATTTACAAAATATTCATGACAAAATTTTCCCTTTGTATGGAGACTTTTGGGACACCCCGTTGAATGTATTCTCTAAGTGGTTTGTGTGCTTTGGCCAGGGCATGCTTGGCCAAAACCAAGCATGGTTTGGCCAACTTGGCCAAAACCACTGCTTGGTTTGCTTTCCCTGCCTCTTACAGCAGTTAAGACGAGATGGCCTACATAGGGAAAGTGTCACAGAGGACAGCAACATCAATCAATAGTAATACACGATGTAATCGCAGTCTAATGTACCAAACACCTCGGGTCGGCAATATCAGTAATAATTATTATTTAAAAAGGTATGTTTATATGGCACTTTACAAATTCAAATGTGCCCTATAGATTCTGACTTATTTCTTGCATTTATTTTCTTTATTGGTTTCTGGGTTTTTTAAAAAATTTTTTATTGATTTGTGGGGTCAAGTACTTCATTCTTAGAACCACCCCATGAGCTAAGTGTCAACACTCCCAGTATACAATAAAGAAATTGAGGCTCAAGGAGGTTAAGGTGACTTGTTCAAAGCCATTCTGTTGTGACCTAAACCTAGAGTGAACATATGTCCTGGTGTGTCCAGGACAGCCCTTGTTTATGCTATTGTCCTAGTGTCATTATTGTCCTCATTGGACAATAAATTATGTGGTCGTTCTGCCAAAACCTACTTCTTTCGTTCACTCAAGTCTAATCTTTTATTTCATTATTGCTTTGTTTCCTCCACTGACAGCGGATTTGGGATGGTTAGAAGAGCTGAAAGGGCTGGCTTCAGACTGTGGGATCATATCTGTGAAAAGAGGGCATTTCAAATTGCAAACGATTCAACCAGTAACTTGTAAAGTTGAAAATTACCAATTGGCAGTTAAGAGATGAGGGTCTGGATCGCAGCTCTACTACTTTCTAGCTGTGTGGCTTTAGGGAAATGAATGTGGAAAAAAATCAACCAGACCACCATCAGCACAGCCTTCATTCAAAAGTGTCTGGGCCCGAGAAGGCTCCCGATGGAGCTAGAAACAGACTATCCTGGCAAAGGAGGGGCAAGAATTTTATTAACTTTAGCTAGGATCAGGGAGGGGGTCGTCAGCCAAAATTCAGCTAGTTTTGAGAAGGGTTGGTCAAAAACTTTTTCGAAAGAGGGAGGAATTTGTTGTTGCAGATTAGCAGCCACTGCAGTTTGGATTTCTGGGATTGGATGAGAGGAGCAGTTGGGGGCTAAGACCCTGTGTGGGAAGTGGCGGAAGGAACAACTGCAGGAAGTGCACACGCAGGGAGAATGTTCCACCTGGAAAATTCGCGGGACTGCAGGGCCTCTTAGGTTAATTAACTTCTCCAAGCTTCATTTTTCTCATCTGTAAAATGAGGATGACAATCTTTTATGAGGTGGTTCCGAGGATTGAATGTACTCAGTCCATAAGTGCTCAATACGTGGTAGCTATTACTCTTTCTTTGAGTGTCTTTCCTCACCCTATGCCCCTAGTGTAGTAGCTGAGGGTATGGGTTTTATTTACACTTTATATAAGTTCGAGAAAATATCAATTGTTTACAATAAAGGATGAAAACTCCAAAAGGCACCTGGGTGAGGCAGAGGGTCTGCACAGAGATTATGGAGGAAGGGAACCTCCAAAACCATAGTTGGGCTTTACGCACTTGACGGACCGGAACAAAGAGTGTGGTGATTTATGGTAGCTTGAAGGTGCTTTATCTGTTACAAATTACTCGGAGATTTACTGTATTTACCCTGATGAAAAAACAAAATTCCTCTTTTGCCTTTTTGAAAATAAGGTAGGTTTATTCAGATGCCAAAAGTATTAATGATCAATCCACCAGCTTTTCTTTAGCTCTAAGACTAAAAGAATAGTGATTAATTCCCATCTACCAATTTAGTAGTTTTCATTTCCAAAATTCACAAAATTTTCATTATTTTCTTGCCAGGAACTGTTCAAATCCTGTCTAGAACCAAAGTCTCCGGTAATACCGACAGTTTCTCTTGTGTCAACATTGTACACATTTTTACTCTCTATACCAGAGAAAAGTGCTTTATAGAGATATGTGCTGTTATTAACCAAGGCCAGAGCAGGCTGGCCACTTTTTCCTGTGCTACTGACAAAGAAATAAGCCCCTTCTAAAGGCAACAGAACTTCACTGCATATTTCTAAAAGTTAAAAA
Organism: Indri indri; assembly: GCA_004363605.1. NCBI lineage: Eukaryota > Metazoa > Chordata > Mammalia > Primates > Indriidae > Indri > Indri indri. The sequence continues at coordinate 15,764 of RJWJ010031082.1, read as the reverse complement.
CTCACTTAACAAAAGAGATACTTTGTGGTTTACTCCATGGAACAAATATCATACAGAAATGTAACAGGTTTATAAAGTTGGATCACTGTTTCTAAACTTGAGGTTTATACCCTTTGGCATCAAGCCAAATGGTTCTTCCCCATCCCAAGAGTATACAAATATTCAGCTGCCTTTTTTCTTTCGTGTTTATTGTTTTATTACAAGTGATTCAACGTGTCATTTTGTTCCTCTATATTTCCGTATTTTAAATTGGACAAGTGTTACTTTTATAATAAGAAAAAAGATAATTACTGAAAATAAATAAGAAAAATACATATCCGTGCAGCATTTGCGTAGTGTCAAATACATGATCAAGTAGACTATAAGGGCAGAAAGACTTCAGAGAAAAAAGGATGACAACGAAGGTGTCTGAAGACTGCTTCCTGAAGGAGGTGGAATTGCAATGGGCCTTGAAGAATGAAAGGCAAGTCGATTAAGAGGAAGGAAGAGAAGCGGGCAGATCAGGGGAGTGGAAATGCAACAGAGGATTGTAAAGTTTATGTTGGGGGAATAAGACAGTTAGTCTCAAGTGTAATATTTATGTAAAAGAGAAGACTTCGGAGATGTGGGGTCTACATTGTAAAGAGCTTGGAATCAGGATTTAAGGAATTTTACACTTTACTGTGCAAAACTCAGAGACAAATTTGAGAACTGACTAGACAAGGAGACAAGTTACTGCAGAGCTGGCACACCCAGTCAAAAAAGTAAAAAGTATTTAAAGTATAAAAATCACAAGATCAAGGCCGGGCGGGGTGGCTCACGCCTGTAAACCTAGCACTCTGGGAGGCCGAGGCGGGAGGATTGTTTGAGCTCAGGAGTTCGAGACCAGCCTGAGCAAGAGCGGGAGAATCATTTGAGCTCAGGAGTTCAAGACCAGCCTGAGCAAGAGCGAGACCCTGTCTCTACTAAAAATAGAAAGAAATTGGCTGGACAACTAAAAATATACAGAAAATATTAGCCGGGCATGGTGGCACATGCCTGTAGTCCCAGCTACTCGGGAGGCTGAGGCAGGAGGATCGCTTGAGCCCAGGAGTTTGAGGTTGCTGTGAGCCGAGCTGATGCCACTGCACTCCAGCCTGAGCAACAAAGTGAGACTCTGTCTCAAAAAAAAAACCAAAAACCCACAAGGTCAGGAAATAGCTCAGATTGTAATATGTTAATCAACAATTCTGATTAGATAACTTTTGGGTTGGTTTTGATCAAAAGGAAAACAAAATGCTTCTGTCTTTTGAGTGAAAAATAAGTTTATGGTTTATCTTGGAATTCAAGGCTTTTCAAATATTTCTGTTTTTCATGGCTTATCATAGAGTGCAAAGCTTTTATTAACAGCAATGTCAGCTTTTTCCAGGCAGTGGGACAGGATGGGCTTGATTAGTCCCTGTGGTGGGCAGGGTTAGATAAGTTATCAGTTTTCTGATATTTTACAGACTAGAGTATAAAACCTCAAATGTCCATGGGCTTCAGTCTGGCCACCAGGTAGGTTTGTGCACTGCACAACTCTATTTCTTTTTTTCTTTCAAATACTGTCTTTGCTGCAGACACAACTCGAGATGTTATGTGCACAGTGCCCCCTGAAATTATAAAATGCAAAATCTACTCTAGCATACTTAGAAGCCAGGCAGGTAACACAAATCAGTGAAGCATATGGCCCATTTAAAGGATTCCAGCTAATTAAAAAATAATGTTCAGAACACTGTGGAGTTGTAATAAAACAAATCTGCAGACTATGTTTAGCTTTGGAGCTCTAGTCTGGGATCTCTGCTATGGAATATAGAGGCAGTCAATATTTTTGAGCAGGGTAATGATGCAAAGAGGTATGTAAAATAGATTACTATAGAAAAAAGAGACAAAAAAAATAGATAAGTCAGAAAAGTATTTCAATAATCCAGGGTAGAAGAAACAGGGGATGGGCCCAGGGCTATAGGAATAGGCACAGAAAGGAAAAAATTAATAGAACTTAGTGATAGGATTCAGATTTGATTCAGAATCAAATCAATTCAGACTTGATTTCCCCATAAGGAAAGAAGAGAAAGAGACCAGAGTGATGCAAGATTTTGAACGTGGGTCCTTAGAAAAATATCTGAAATAAAAATATTTACCTTGGAAACATCAAATTCAGACCTTTTTTAAAAAAGATCTTTTTACACTATGATAGTAAAATTCATGTTTTGAAAGATTGTATAATGCTATGATATTGTTCATAATAAAAAGTGGAAAAAAGATAAAAAGAAAAAATTGAAACTGTGCAAAAATGTTAACAGCAATTATCTATGAGCAATGTGATTACAAGTTACAATAATTTTCTTCTTTATACTTGTACTGAGTTTCCAAAATTTATACAATGTGTTATATTTATAAACAGAAAAAATACTTTTAAAGGTCTCAGAGACTTGCCTTTTACATAATCCATAAATTCAATCTTCATTATTTTGTTTTTGTGGCAACCAGTTGCAGTAGTAAGTGCTAATAGGCTTGGCTTTTTGGTGTTGGAAAAATTGGGCTTTTTCTAGGGTGCTAGATAAAAGCCTTTGTAATCTCAAGGAGATAAAGATTTAATGTTTTCCAGTCACATATATTTGTTTTAGGCATTATTTTCTGATTCAAAAACTAATTTCAATTATGTTAATGATGTTTACAAAAGACATAGTTTTTTGGTTTGTTTGTTTGTTTATTTTAGAGTTAGCTATTAGCCCTTCCCAAGTTGTGGTCATTCATCCCTTAAAGCCTATCTGAGCTTTTGCCAAGAACAGAAAGATTCAAGGCAAAAAGGAATAATAGTAGTATCAATAATAAAAATAGCCTGTTTATAGGACTTTAAAGTTTAAAAAAAATGGCTTCACATATATTTGATGCAAGACTCATTTGACCTTTAAGGAAAAACCAGGATGTAATAATTATATGGCAGGTATTATTATTTTCAGCTCTATTTTGTGGAGGAGACATTGATACTCACAAAGATGAAGCCTCTTGCTCAGGATCACAGAGTTATCAAATCGTAAACCCAGAATTCAAAGCAATGTCTTCCAAGTACTGTAATTTTTCTAACAGATTATGAATTGAAAACCATGCAAATTGTGCTTCGCCCACTGGATTAGACCTTCTCACTATGCTGACAGCTGGGCCTGTTCATCTCACCACTACCTTTGTGCAGCCCCAGGACCTGGTCAAGCTCTGGGCTCTCGCTGTGGTCCAGCCTGCTCCAACACCCAGCACAACCCAAAATACAACCAAGGAGAACAGAAAGTGGCTAAAAATCTACTCTCTTTAAGGCATATTTGCTATTTTAAACTTGCGCAATGGTTTGCACTTAAGTCCTTCCTCAAAAGACTACAAGAGTGAAGATAAATAATGGACATGATTGAAAATTTTGCAAGTTGGCTGCCATAAGGTCACATCTACTAGCAGAATAAGTTTTTACTTATCATAAATGGTTAAACTTTCAGATAACCTGAAGCAGAACTTCAAGAATCAGCTTCAGTTCCACATGGTTTTATCCTCAAAATTAGTTTTCCCTTCATACTTTTGTTTATATCATCCCATTTGGCAGCTACTCCCACTTGCCATAGAAGTCTATGATTGTTCTATGATCGGGGAACTCATTTGTCTTCACTGCTGCTCTACTGTTCATCATGCAAACATGATTCTTATACTACTTTGAACACAATTTTTATTTGATGCATTCTCACATTGTTCTTTACGCCTGCTTGGGTTTTTTGTATGTGTCATTTTCTTCTGCCAACATTATTAACTTCTCACATATACTATTTGGGTATTTATGCTTTTATGCTAACACCCATACTTCTTTGTTCTGTAAACCCTTATCGCTGTAAAATTTGGATACACTAGCAAATAGCTCATTTATCACCCCACTACTCACTTTAAAAGCAACAGTGCTTTCTGTAAAGTTTATGCTAATGTCACAATAAATATTCATCAAATGAATGATTAAAAGGACATCAGCTAAGAAAAGAGGTATTGTAGCCAACCTTGAGTGAGATGTTACAAAAAGTAGGAGATTTAATTTTTAAAATATTTTTTGGTGAGCAATACAAATGCTTTCAGTTTAGTTGTAATTTAGAATTTGAAATATTTTAAGATACCAAGCCTAAGCAATAAAGGGTAAATTTGAAGAATAAGATTTTGTAAAAGTGATCCTACATGGTAGCTTCTCAGAGAAGCAGTCCCTCCTCCTGCACAAAGCCAGTCTTGGATAATTTATTAAAGAGAAATAAATAATACAAGAGAAACTTATTTCTTTATAACAAATTACCCAAGACTTAGCAGCTTAAAGCAATAAACATTTATTATCTCACACAGTTTTAGATAGTGGGGAATCTGGCAGCAGCTTAGCTGAGTTGTTCTGGGTCAGGCTCTCTCACAAGGGTTACAGCCAAACTCAGCGGGGGCTGCCGTCCCCGGCAGGCTGAGCTGAGCTGAGGGATCCTCTTCCAAGCTTGCTCAGCTTGGTCGTTAGCAAGAAGCCTCAGTTCCTCACCACATGTGCTTCTCCACGGGGTTGCTTTTGACATGGCAGCTGGCTTCCCCCAGAGTAAATGATCAGAGAGAGAGAGAGAGAGAATGCCACTAAGATAGAAATTACTGGATCTTGTACAACCTTATCTCAGAAAGCCACAGTATTGGCTGGGCTGGGCGTGGTGGCTCACGCCTGTAATCCTAGCACTCTGGGAGGCCAAGGTGGGAGAATTGCTTGAGCTCAGGAGTTTGAGACCAGCCTGAGCAAGACTGAGACCTGTCTCTACTAAAAATAGAAAGAAATTAGCCAAACAACTAAAAATAGAAAAAATTAACCAGGCATGGTGGTGTGTGCCTGTAGTCCCAGCTACCAGGGAGGCTGAGGCAGGAGAATCCCTTGAGCCCAGGAGTTTGAGGTTGCTGTGAGCTAGGCTGACACCACAGCACTCTAGCCCAGGCAACAGAGTGAGACTCTGTCTCAAAAAAAAAAAAAAAAAAAAAAAAGAAAGCCACAGTATCTTTTATAACCTAATTTCAGAAACAACATAACATCATTTCTGCCATATTCAATCAGTCCCTCAGACCACCCCTGGTACAATGTGGGAGGGGACGACACGAGGGTGTGAACACTAGGAGGAAGGATCATTGGGGGCTGGCTACAAACTGCCCTTGTATTCCCTATGGTCTTCTCCCACCCTCTTGCTCTTACAGCTTCCTCTTGGCAAGCTCTAACCCCACCTTGGTTCTGGATACTCTGAAACTATACCCTGAAGCTTCACTCTGTACCAACTTGGGAAAAAAGAAAAAACAAAACCCTTTCTATACCACACGTTCAGCTCTAGATAACACCCCATCTCCGAGGTTGCATCTCCTGAAATAGAAGTCCTCGCCTACCTCTACTTCCACTTGTCCCATTTATTCTTTGGTCCATAGCAATTTGATCTGCATCCCAGCGTCTCCTTTGGAACTGTGATCCCCAGGTCACTGGGATATTGCAAAGTATTCTTGGTTGAAAATTCTAATATTTTTCAGTCCCTGCTTAATCTCCGTAGAATTTGTTTTCTCCTTTCCCTCGGCTGCGGTGACACCATTCTTTCTGGCTTTTATCCACTGTTGATCTTCCTTTCTCTCTCTATAAATATTGATATTTTTTTCACAATTCAATCCTCCTCTCTTTTTTCTTATTCTAAACACTCTTCCTTTGTAACTTTTTCTATACCACTGCCTTTAGCTACCATTGCATGCTGATGACTGCCAAATCCAAATTCCTAAATTAGTTCACTTTCGGGAGTTCCACACTTTTCTAGCCAACTCCTTGCTTAAGATTATGAAAGTTCCACCGGTTTCCCAACTGATAGATGTGTTGGCTTCATTTGAGATGATCGATTACTTCTGGGAACTTCTGATTGGGAGTGGAAACGGTTTTTTTTTTTTTTGTTTGTTTGTTTGTTTGTTTGAGACAGAGTCTTACTCTGTTGCCCGAGCAAGCACCGTTGCATCAGCCTAGCTCACAGCAACCTCAAACTCCTGGGCTCAAGCAATCCTCCTGCTTCAGCCTCCCGAGTAGCTGGGACTACAGGTGTGCGCCACCACACCTGGCTAATTGTTTATATTTTTAGTTGCCTGGCTAATTTCTTTCTATTTTTAGTAGAGACAGAGTCTCGCTCCTGCTCAGGCTGGTCTCGAACTCCTGAGCTCAAGTGATCCTCCAGCCTTGGCCTCCCAGAGTGCTAGGAATTATAGGTGTCAGCCACTGTGCCCAGCCTAGAAATCTTTTTTAATAAAAATATTCTAAAGAGAAACTTAACTCCAAAAACAGTTGTATCTGTTTGGTACAATCCCTAAGGCAATGGCATGATGGAATGTGGAAACAGCAAAAGGTTTCCCACCCTTTTCAGAAGAAGCCACTAATATGTCCACCAAGCCATTGTTTACACTTTTAGCTCTACATAAAAAGAGCAAAAGGCTCACACTAATTATCAGTTTATGCAGAAAATATAAAAGTGACAGCTGCACCCAACCTCATAATCAACTCCTATCTGCCAGCACCTCCTTCGGGTACTTGATGGTGCCTGTCCCAAGGCTTAGAACCTTAACACATCTATTCTGCTACACAAATTGCTTAACTAAGACCAACTTCTCCCCATTTGGAATGCTAAAGATTTCAGACCTAAACTTCTAAACCACTGTTATGAAATCAAGTTCTGAGAGCCATGTCCCACAGAGTGTCCCTAGCATAAACACTGGGTCTGTATCCTGCTGCTGTTACTACTGCAACTACTTCTGATGTCCCACATTCTATGATATAAATGTGTTGTGAGCAAGAGTTCATAATGCAATATAATGTGATAACTATACACATTATTATGATATTTTAATATTATAATAATTATGGAATAATATCATAATGCCCAATCACAAGCTACATGCAGCAGCCTCCTAGTCATATTAATATATATACAAGATCAGAAAATTTTTGGCACTTCCAAGTTGATATGTGCCCTTCCTCAAGAGTGAAACCCGATGTCAGGTGGGAGGATATTTTCTCTTATTCAACCCATGACCCTTATTTTCACCAGTGAAATCACTGGCACTGAGGCTGAGCACTCAGAACTTCTCCACATGTTTGCATCTAGAGCATCCATTCTAAGACTGATGAAATCATCTCTGTACTTCAAACACATCTAGTTGAAGAGTCTGCCCAGAAACCAGTCAATAGTGCCACAGTGCTAAGGTTTAAAACTGATCATGGATCACAAGAAGAAACTCATGTTTCATCCAAGGAAAAATATATAAACATTAACAATCTTCTGTAGTGTGAGAAAAAGAAATTTCAAATTAAAATTAATTTTTAAATAGAAAAATTGAAACATATATACTGAGAAAATGCCATGTCTAACAAACTTAATGCTAGTCCTAGATTATTTAGGAAGCTTTAGAAAGACAGAGAAGAAGAAAGGAAGGAGTGAAGGAAGGAAGGGAAGGAGAGTAAAAATAACATATAAAGGGAGCCTCCTTGTCCAGAAATCAGCGAGAAAGGTATGACGGGCTTGATCCTGGATACCCTGAAACTATCTTTTCAAGTTGGCCAATATTCCCTCATCTCGTAGTGCTATTTTTTATTTATTATTAGAATTGCATAAATGTATGGCTGGTGTTGTTTTATACTGATGTGTTTGTAGTTTTGTTATTAAAATCTGTTGAGAATGCTTTATAGACCCTTTCATAATTAAGACATAATTCCGATCCTTTACTACATAAATTATTTGTAGCTGCATGTAATCTTGACATTCAAATGATCAACTGGAAAGAAGACACAAAAAATTTCAAGCAGTATCTTTGGTACCAGGACAAACCAGGAGCATTCTGATCCTGATAGTTATTCAAACAAAGACTGGATGTGCTGTCTTCCACGGCATACCAGAAACCCACAGTAAGAAGATAAACTACCAGACGTGACCTTCAAGTCCAACATTGCCAAATCATAAAGCAGAATTTCAGCAGCAGAGCAGATTACAACCTGAATCGCTCCAGTAAGTCACTCTTACTATCACACACACTTATTGTAGGATGTAGGTAATGCTAAGGAGATTTTGGCATTTTTTCAGAAGTTTATTATTATGAACCAAGTTTATGACATCATGACACTGGCATGAATCACAAGATTTAAAAAGTCTTCCAGGATTCTGCAAACTTGGTATCTCTGTCTCCTCAACATTCTCTTGTGACATTCCAGACAGGCTGTTGAGAATGAGGTGGAGGTGGAATGGGCAGCCTAAAGAGAATTGTAAATATTTGTAAAATCTGCTGAGGGGATTTGGAGAAGCAGATGCCCCAGAAACCGCTAATCTCAGTTGGAGGTTCACCTGAGCTTAGAGGGCATGGCTTTATTATGGCTATTGCATACCAGACCTTTTAAGTTCATTTTTACATTTAATCCTCATGACATCCAAATATGTAAATACAATTCTCCTGATTGTATGGAATTTAAGTCACTAATACAAGCTGCCACGGCTAGTTAGGGTTTTGTGGTTGCAAACAACAGAAAATCACTTTTATCACAAGATGAAAGGAATTTCGTTGGAAGAATACGGAAACAAAAGGGACAAAAGGGAGGTGAATGAACCAATATGTAAGGAACAAAACCAAAGCATTTTCACAGGTCTCAGTAGCAGAAATGGGCAAACTCATTCATTAGGACATAGCTGCCTGTATAAATCACTTAATATCTTTGGATCACTCCACTCGGGTTCAATCCCAGAGAGCAAGAGAGAGAAACTGCCTTAGCCAGAGTCACATCTTAGGGAAGCTGCCTCCAAGACTGAAATACAGCCTCGGACAGCTACTTCACCAAAGGAGAATTAAGAAGATGTTACCAAAAAAGAGGGGGCTGGATGATAGTGAGCAAAAATTAGCAGAAGTCCACTGCAGTTAAAATAGCAGAGTCTATACATGCCAGATGTAAAACCTAATGGCGTATGTTCTTTACCGAGGTAGATTGTCATTTGGAAAATTACAGCACAAGTGAAACAGAAGAGTAAGAATGTGAGGGAGTTAATACTGGAAATAGTGATGGATCAGGGGACCTCTGAGCTAGGGAGGGAAGTGAGGCCAGAGGTGGCCTTGGAAACCAGAACTGGAGGAATAGGTGGGAAGACGTGAGGTGAGGAAATTTCTGAGAAGACACCGGAAATTCTGTGATGTAAACCAAGTGAGAGGCATGCCATGAGAATTAAGGTATGTCATGAAGGGCCATCAATGAGCAAATAAAGTTCCAATTGTGTTGTGGTTTCTGATACAGTCAGAAGCACACTGATTATTATATTTGGTTTATTGAAAACTTTAGCAGGAGGGAGATAGCGCATCAACACCATCTTAAAAAAATAAAAGCTACTCAAGATATACATAGCTTTTGGTTGAACAAAGAAAAAATGAAAATCATATTGATTATGGCACTTATAAACTCAGTGAAAAATGCCTGAAGAATATTTTATGAACTAACATTATTTTTCTACCCGCCCCTTCTTCCAAGAGAACTGTTTTATGACTCCAGGTAATGCTCTCAAACAAGAGCGTTAACACAAGCCTAGAGGCAAAAGGTAACACCTTAGGTGCCTAAAGATAGTCTGACTGGTAAAAAGAAATTGGAAACAGGTGTTTTCATTTGCTTTGTATTAAAAAGAAGGAAAATATATCAGAGAAAATCTGCCATTTATGAAAAGAGCAGAGCATAGTTAAAATGAATCTTCCTAGTTACGGGGGAGAACAGTATCTCCATCCTTTATGTTTCCATGTGCAGTAACTTCAGCTAGACCAGTGGTTTTCAATCCTAGCTGCACATTAGTTCCCTGGGTGGCCTCAAACTATGGGAAGGGCTGAGAATCACTGCGTCTCTCCCCCCCACTCGTTCATTCCTCCCCAGGAAAATAGGATGAGTAATCAGACACATGAATTGGGGAGAATAGACCCAGCTCATCCCTTCCTCCACTCTTTCTAGACCTGTGTCTTGCAGGGAGTGACTCTGCTCTCTGCTCATGGACCTGCCACTGCTTGGAAGCCTGTGTTGTTCAGCTGTGCCAGTGACCACGTCTGGGACAAGTTTGGGGACAGTGAGAGCACGCCCACTTGGCCATATCGTCTAGTCAGCTTTATTAAGGTGATATTTTGGTCTTCACTTATCTGACTTCTGTATTTCTTTCGATTGATTCTAAATTCAAGAGGAAGAAAGATACTATTTATTAGCCCACACAAGGAAAGTGTTTTCAGCTGATCTGAACTCTTACCGGAGACCCAGAGGCCCTGGGGATATGACCTTAGATTTACCTTCTTGCCACTCTGCAGCCCAGAATGTATTGAAGTAAGGTAAATGTGGCATGTTAGCAGGTCAGACTGTACCTGGTTTACAGAAGCGTTCATTGTGAAACCCCTGATTGATGAGTTGCAGCTGTACTGGGAGGCATGTGACTTGGCCCTTACTCCTAGAGACTGCGCAACAAGCATAGGCTACACAAAGGCAGGAGATGGAAAGGTGGCTGCCCTGACATGACTTCTTCTGCACCAGGTTCGACCTCGTCTCTTGCAATCAAGCATGCGGTGCCTTCGTGGTGGAGGGGTGTGGAAGCCACACCTAACATGTTGCCAGACATCAGAAGGCTTCTGCTGTTTAGCCATGTGCATTGTTTACTATGTATCTTTTAAAGCTAAGTAAACTGGTGTGGGGAACATATTGTGACATGTGTCTTTTTTTTTTTTAAATCAATTTTGAATCTAGGACCAACTGATAGTAACACACGTAGCAACTAGTCCACTAAATTCCAACACCTGGGACCTGCTCTTCAATAATTGGATTATTAAAGTTCTTTGCTAAATCACTTGTTGCAGTCAATTCTGCAGGTTAGCTCACCTATCGCGCATTCCAACCCTTATTTCAGTGTTCCTTCCTTTTTTAGAGAGGAAGGAAAGCCAGAAACTTGACTTCAGATTTCCTTTTAGTTAGGGGTGGCACCACGAGTCAAGTCTAGCTAAAAAAATGTAAACCGAATCTTGCTGGCCTTGCCTCTTCCACGTCTTTCTTCCTGCTTGGAACACACAAGTGATGCCTGAGGCTCAGTAGTCACTTTCTTTTTTTTTTTTTTTTTTTGAGACAGAGTCTCACTCTGTTGCCTGGGCTAGAGTGCCGTGGTGTCAGCCTAGATCACAGCAACCTCAAACTCCTGGGCTGAAGCGATCCTCCTGTCTCAGCCTCCCAGGTAGCTGCGACTACAGGCACACGCCACCGTGCCCGGCTAGTTTTTTCTATTTTTAGTTGTTTGGCTAATTTCTTTCTATTTTTAGTAGAGACGGGGGTCTCGCTCTTGCTCAGGCTGGTCTCGAACTCCTGAGCTCAAGCAATCCTCCCACCTCGGCCTCCCAGAGTGCTGGGATTACAGGCGTGAGCCACCGCGCCCGGCCAGCAGTCACTTTCTTGATGGTGTGGGGAGTGGGCTCTGTGGCTATCGAGTGCATGGGAGCAGGCTTCCGGGAGTTGAAAGAAGAGGTATATGGCAGCCAGCAGATGAGACATGCTCTCTATTGTCGGGGGGATGCAGCAGCGAGAGCATGGCCGAGAACATGGCGAGCGTTTATGTATGGCTCCGAACAATAGTGGCAACATGCCATGGGAAAGTGTGATCACATGGGTTTACACAGGAGATAACACCTTGGTGCATAAATGTGCTGATTCATGCCTCCCTGGAAGGCCGGCGGAAGACATGCCGGCTATTATTTTGGTTTGGCCTAAGAAACCTATTGCCTATATGAATGAATTTCCCATGCAGATGACATTGTTGAGGTGCCATATCAGCCTTGGGCTTCCTACTCCCAGACTTCCTGGTAAACAAGACAAAGAGATCACTTATTTCTTTAAGCTGTCAAGTGCAATCCTAACTGATATATTTATAAATTCAATCTCCACGTGTGGTAGGCAGAAAAATGGTCCCCTAAGGATGTCTATGTCCTGATCCTGGGGACCTGTGAATGTATTACCTTACATGGCGAAAGGGACTTTGCAGATGTGATTAAATTAAGGACCTCCAGATAGGGAGATGAACCTTGATCCTCCAGGTGGACCTAATGTAATTATAAAGAGGGTGGCAGAATGGAGGGTGTTGTCAGAGAAAGAGATGTGGCAACAGAAATAGGATCAGAGAAATGCTACATTGCTGGCTTTGAAAAAGGAGGAACGTGACCACGAGCCAAGTATTGCAGGCAACCTCTACAAGCTGGAAAAAGAAAGGAAACATTATCCCCTACAGCCTCCAAAAGGACTCAGCCCTTCCAATACCTTGATTTTTTAGCCTAGTGACACAGGTGTCAGAATTCTTATCTACTGAACCATAAGATAATAAATTTGTATTGTTTTTTTTTTTTTTTTGAGACAGAGTCTCACTCTCTTGCCTGGGCTAGAGTGCCATAGCATCAGCCTAGCTCAGAGCAACCTCAGACTCCTGGGCTCAAGCAATCCTTCTGCCTCAGCCTCCCAAGTAGCTGGAACTATAGGCATGCGCCACCATGCCCGGCTAATTTTTTCTTTATATATTTTTAGTTGTCCAGCTAATTTCTTTCTGTTTTTTTAGTAGAAACGTGGTCTCGCTCTTGTTCAGGCTGGTTGTGAACTCCTGAGCTCAAACGATCTGCCCGCCTCGGCCTCCCAGAGTGCTAGGATTACAGGCATGAGCCACTGCGCCTAGCCAATTTTGTGTTGTTTTAAGCCACTTAATTTATGATGATTTTTTTACAGCACCAATAGAAATATTATACATAATATAATATATAGTATATTATTAATATTAGTTATTAATTATCAATATAGTATATTAATATACTATATTAAGGCCTTTTAATATAAAATTATGACAGGTCAAAAGAAATTGAATCCTTTCAGTGCAAGATTTCTCTAGTTTTTTAATCAAGACCAAGCAAAAAAAGATAAAAGTATTATTCTAAAAAAAAAAAAAAATCTCCACAAACCTAGGAAAAGACTGAAATTTTTATAGCATGGTAACAAATCAACACCAATGCTGGTTTTAAACCTGTTGTAATTGATCAGTGACAACTACTTCAGCAAAAACATCTACGTAACAGAAAATGGGCTTCTGTAATCCGACCTTCTACGATTAATTTTCAACCTACTCCTGCCTCAGTAACCAATACCTTCCTGTAAGTGCTGTATTTGCTTTGCTCAACAAGACTGGTCTGATCAGCATAGCTTTCCTGTAAATAAGAAGTAAATTCAGTTTCTAGGTTTTAGATTTGGGGTGGTGGTCTCATTCTTTGATATATTTTACATTATTTTAAGCAAAGAAAGCCTTATTCTTCTTCATTGAACAAGGGTCCAGGCAAGTCTAATATCTAGTGATAAAAGCAGAGTACCAAGTTCTGGTACTATTAAGTGAAGGGAGGTGAGAAAGTGGTATATGAGAATTTGTTTTAATTATGTAAAAAAATAACTTTGTGTTTATTTGAAATTTAATTTTTTCCTATGTTTTTATTTGAAAAAGAAAAATGCTAAAAATAAATACCCCACCATCTTCATATTTACTTAAAAAGTAAAAGTCTTCCTCTGATTTCATTCCTACTAATCCCATCCAACAGAAGTAATTGCTATTAACAATTTTATGTGTATCCTTTCAGATGTCTACTTAGGCACAGGGATGCTATAATAAACCTATTTTAACCAACTATAGTAGTGTTGCTGGGCTCTTCAGGACATATTTTATTCAGTTGGATATAGTTTAGTAGATTAGCACAGTTGTGAGCTTCTTGAGAGCCATGATACATTCATCTCTGCACAACAGATGATGTTATATAATGGGTTTCCAACAAATATGTAATTAAATTAACAGCTAGGAGTTTCACTACTAAGATACCACTTAATCTCTGGTATAAGAATATAATATGAAGCCCTAAAGGGGTATGGATATGGGTACTGGGTCCAACTGTAGTAGCCTCTCTGGGATCTGAATGTTTAAAGTCTAGAGCAGAATTGTTCAAAGGATGGTCAACGGTGGTCTATCAAGTAGTTAATAGAGTCTGGCCATTTCAGAGGAAAAAGCAAAGAAGTAGTTTTGTTCAAACACATTTTTACAAATGTGAAATTAAGATTAATCGTTATGTTTAGGAAGTCTGCCTTGACAAGAGAGGAAATGAAGACAAGAACTTGGTGGATTGATGAGTAAGTAGAAAAATTAATGACCTGGAGTTGAAAAAAAATAACAAATTGAGGGCATGTGCTGGAAGAATAGAGTGATGAGGTCAAACGGTAGAATGTTGGGCTGTATTGTTATTACAGATGTCAGAGGTGTTCCTGATGATAAGTTCTGGTTCTGGCAGTAACTGAGCTGGAATGGAGGTAAAGACCTAAGATGGGAAGATACAGGAACTGAAAGGCCGGGTTATTGGCTGATCTATCCACATGGATGTTGGGGTCCTCCACTGATTCTCCACCTCTACAAGTTCCTCACCCTTGGCCCCCTCCCACCTTTTGTCCTTCCCAGGGCCTCCCCAGACCCTGCATTCTTTCAGTGACCCTAAGCTCCAGACACTGCAGCATCAATGGCATAACGGACAAGAAAATAACAGTAGAAGTAGAGTAAGGGGGCTGTAGGGAACATCTGTTTTTTGTTTTTGTTTTGACACCCCGCATTCACAAATTTTTCTGGAAAAGCTATCTCAAGCGTCCTCTAGGAAACTCACCCCGTTTTTGAGTCCCAGTCTGTACAAGCAGAGCTGCCTTTTCTCCAGACCCCTATTTTAATGGATGGATTTTTGCCCAGTCTTGGCCAAAAACAGCATTCTGTAAAGTTCCATGGTGAGACCCCAAGTATCTGTAACCCCAGTGCCTAGTTCAGGACTCACCTCTAGATCATGAGCTGCAGTTGTTCTGGGGGATATCTACCATGCTCCACCAAGCTCATGAAGATGAAAGGTGGCATCTCCATTCTGATTGGTGACATGCACACACTAAGGGCATGATCTTGCATGTTGTCATCCAAGCATAGATGGAAGGAAGGCATAGAGGTCATCTTCTCTAAAGAGGGGGCTGCCATGCCTGACAACAGCCCTGCAGATATTGCTTTAGTACCCAAAGAATGGCCCCATGTACACTTCTGTCAAATGGCATCAGTAAGCTCTACAGTGTCCTTATCAGCCTCAAAGAAGTGGTGCCTGGATCAGACTGGGATGGGAGGAGCAGGACAGGGGCATAATGGGGCAAAAATACCTTTGTTCCACCAGAGGACCAGGGGATAGAATTGGGAGTGGGGATTGAAATTGGGCCTGAGACTGGGCCTGAGTGAGGGTTAGGGATGGAGATTGGGACAGGGTTTGAGGCAAGGACAGAGGTTGGGGACAGTTAAATACTGGACGTTCTTCTGCTATGAAGGTGTTTGAGATTCTTGAAGCACAGCCACCTGGGACAAGGACAATAGAGTGCAGGGACTCGCCGTGCAGAGATAGGAGATGCCAAAAGAGCTGGAGATATATGGTTTTTTTGTTTTTTTTTTTTTTGAGATAGAGTCTCACTCTCTTGCCTGGGGCGAGTGCCGTGGCGTCAGCCTAGCTCACAGCAACCTCAAACTCCTGGGCTCAAGCAATCCTACTCTCTCAGCCTCCCGAGTAGCTGGGACTACAGGCATGTGCCACCATGCCCGGCTAATTTTTTCTATATATATTTTTAGCTGTCCAATTAATTTCTTTCTATTTTTTTAGTAGAG
>RJWJ010031081.1:0-19479 GCA_004363605.1 Indri indri | reverse complement strand
CTGGAAGGCAGAGTATAGGGAAGCCCACTGATGTAGTAGGGAGTAGGGGGTGGGGGGAGTCGGACAAGAGTTTCCAGAGGAAATGGCTAAGCCAGCCCTGGAACATACTGAGGCTTTCTCTTAGTAGAAGCGGCTGTTCCAGGCTAACACGCAGGGCCTGCATTCCGGGAAGGGTGTGCCCTGGCATCATCGCAACACAACAGATGGGCTAGAAAGGTGTGCTTGGGCCGATTTCTAGACAGCAGGGGACCTGAGTATCAGGCACTGGGTGGCACCAAGGACTCGAGGAGAACAGAGTCGCAGCCACCCCCATCGCTCCCGCTTGAGCCCTAGCTATGTCCCAGCCCTGTGCCTTCACCTGTATCATGTCACTGAGCCCTCACAGCGGCCCTCTGGGTTGGATGCTCTCAGTGTCCCCATTTCAAAGAAGAAAACCCTGAAGCAAATTGTCTAAGTAACTTGCCTGAGGTCACACAACTGACGAGAGACCAGGCTGCAGTTTGAAGCCACATCTCTCTAGCTCGAAGTTCTTAACCACATGCCCATCCCAGGGCACGGGAGCAAGTCCACCAGCCAGGAGCGCAGGACGGGCTGGGGAGGAGGCGCCAGGGTGAGGAGGCCCATGGATTCTCCTCCAGGAGTGCTCCAGGCGGGACTTGGGGCCTGAGAGAGAGCAGGAAAGAGCAGGACCAGGAGCCAGGCTGCATCTGGGGTTGACAGAACCCAGGGCTGGGCCAGTGGGCAGAGGAAGGGAAGAGGGAGGGCCAGGCCTGCCCCAGAGCTAGTGGGAGAGGGTGGCTTAAAGAAGAGTAGGCCATCGAGGAAGGGAAGTAGGACAGTGCCCACTGGTGTGTCTCTGTAATTGTCCCCTCTCCCCCATGGTGAGATTAGGGATGGAAAGAGCACAGGCTCTGGGGTCCAAAGACACTGGCTTGAACTTGAGTCCTGCCACCCACCAGCTATGAGACTCGAGGATCCTGACTCTCACTGTCCTCTATAAGCCAGGGTGGTGGCGCCACTCCCTACAGGACTTTGCCAAGGATGAAATAAAATGATGCACAAAAAGTACTAGCCCAGGGTCTGATTTTAATAAGTTCCCATGAAATATTCATTCCTTCCCCTCCTCCTCCTCAAATTAAGAAATCAGAATGTTTCAATGAAGTAGAGGTGGCTACATGTTATTTTAAAAGCCGACAGCAAAGTTCCTCTTAGGGAAAACACTGTTATTTAGAAAAACATCTTGAACGACTATACTGGTTATGAAAAGACGGGTTCTAGGCATGATATGGAAGACGGAGGGGACACAAAAATAAGTAGATCAGCAGAGTAAGATAAATTTTATTTCACATTCCAGAAGGAAGGCTACGGTAGGAGGCGTGTCCGGGAACAGGTAGAAATTGGCAGACACGACCTGGCCCATGAGCAGAGGAGGGCGCGGCAACATGGACAGAGGCCAGAGCCAGGGGAGAGAAGACAGCCAGCAAGATGCTCTTGACAGCAAGAAATGCCAAGGGAGCTGCACACAGGCCAGCAAAGGCTACTCGATGATTCCAGATCTCCAGCAGGACGACTGTCACTGTCCTCGGTAAACGTCTGCTACATCAGCTCTGCAGTTGGGGATGCTTTAGGGAGATTCTTAAAGAGTTTGTGGCACATTTGGGTGAACACGGGATAAAATGGAAAGAGCAGCCCAGCCCGGGAAGGTAAACCCAGGTCAGGATCAAGAATTATTTAGCGACAACAGTCAATGCAGAGAGAGGTGAGGAAGAAAATGCCAGCCTCCAGGTGTTCATGAAAATATTAAGACAGGAACCGGACTCCCACTGTATGTGACACCAGGAATGCAAGCCTTTTGTTATTTGTTTTTAAATATTAGAATAGAGGATGACCCCATAAGCCCTCAGGACGTAGATTCCTAGACAGCTAATATCTGAATTATTTATGTAACCCAGATATCAACTGCAGCTCTTTGACCCTCGGTCAGGTTGGACTGGCTTGAACTCTAGTTCCCGAAGTGTGAGAGTGCAAACAGCAACACCAGCCACTCTCTGGGAATTTTCAACCTCCGTTCCTCATGGTGCCCCCATCCCTGTTCCTCTGCCAGCACCTAGCCTCTCCCTTCCGCTCCCCACCAATACCCACAGAAATGCTCACTTGAGCCAAGCACCTCTGAATCTAATAACTTTATTGCACAGTTGTCTGCCAAACGTTCCCTGTACAAGGGCTGCTGCACACAAACACCTCCTCCCTCCACAGCCTCAGCCCTGAGATCGTGACTGGCCCTCCCTGGGGAGCAGACCCCCGGGCCGATCTGACTTACCCGGGCCACCCACTCACCACCTCAAGTATATGGATTGCAAGGTTTTAATCCTTCTACTTGCAGAGTGTCTCAAAAGTCCGTGCAATTTAAAGCAAACATTAAGTCTTTTGGGACATGCTGTATAAAATTTGTTTTAAGAATATAGTTTTATTGGACTTTTTTTTTTTTTTCAGCTTGACACAGAGGTTAGATCAGGCAGTAGAAAAGTACAAAGTGCTAATAAGAAGTGGAGTAATGCAAACAGTTCACATGGTTCCAAAAATTTCCTTCCAAGCCCATTCTAAACCCATTTGAGATTTCTCAGGGGCGCTACTACACTTGTGTGTGTGCACTCTCTGTCTCTCTGTCTCTCTCTCTCTCTCTCTCTCACACACACACACACACACACACACACACACACACACACACACACAAACCACCAGCCAGCTTTCCCCGACTGAGTCCCAGGACAGCCAGGGCTCCTGGAGATGCATCACTCTGACTAGTGGCACCAGCCTGAGCACAGGTTCCCTGTCGGCAGCGATGACATTCAGAGCAAGGGCAAGACAAGACGAGCAGAGGAAGCCAGGGGCACATCTCCACGTCTGCTTCTCAAGCTCAAGGTGATCTTCATCCCCTACATTCTGAGCTGGTATGTGCTTAGCCAGCCTTTGTCCTGGCCCTCAAGGGCCCATATCCATTGCCTATCGAGTCAGAAGGGCTGGAACGGCTGGGCGCAGTGGCTCACACCTGTAATCCTAGCACTCTGGGAGGCCGAGGCGGGTGGATCGCTCAAGGTCAGGAGTTCGAGACCAGCCTGAGCAAGAGTGAGACCCCATCTCTACTAAAAATAGAAAAAAATTATCTGGACAACTAAAAATATAGAGACAGAAAAAATTAGCTGGTCATGGTGGTGCATGCCTGCAGTCCCAGCTACTCAGGAGGCTGAGGCAGGAGGATCGCTTGAGCCCAGGAGTTTGAGGTTGCTGTGAGCTAGGCTGACGCCACAGCATTCTAGCCAGGGCAACAGAGCCAGACTCTGTCTCAAAAAATAAAAAAAAAAAACAAAGAAAGGCTGGAAGGGAACCCGCTGTTCTCCTCTTCCCAATTCTTCCCAAGCTACTAGAATCTATAATCTGCCTCTGCCTCTTTCTGACCATGCAGTCTTGGGCAAGCCTTGCTTTCTGGGTGTGTTTTCTCATCTATAAAAGCCAGGGGGTGGTAGGAGACACCTGAGGGTCATCCCAGCTTTAACACCCAAGGACCCTGACCTCAATGTTTACAGGACTGGAAATGAAGACTTCTTTGCCCCCAGGTGGGAGGATGCACTTCTCTTATGATTACAGCTGTTTATTCATCTGTCTAGAAAGCTCTCACATAAAGGAGGCATTAAATTCTTCTTTTATCAAATATTTTCAGCATATGTGCATGCAAGTGTGCACACACACACCTTCTTTTTAGGACTCAGTTTTATATTTAAAATATGTACACATTTGGAGCACTTAAGGTTTTGTCTTCTTCTTATATATATGAGATTCCGCAACCTCTGAAAGAACAGCCAACACTTATGTAGCGCTTTCTAGAGGCCTGGCAGGTATTGTCTGAAGTGCATTTCATATATTAGCTATGCTCACAACAGCCCTATAAGGAGACATCTCCCCAAATGTACTCTGATAGTAGGGTTGATAGACAACCGTGACGGACAGAGATGCTCTGAGCCTGTTTTATTTCCCATACCCCAGGTTTTATCTTCCATATCTCTGGTTTTACCTGTCGGGTATATTTCTTCTCTGGACAAGGGAGGCGAGGTGAGGAGCCTGGGGCTCTGCATTCTTGCAACCTGGTGCATCCCACCCTGACACCTGCATCTACCCCAAACAGCCATCTCCTCAAGGTAGCATCAGGCTGCCGCATCCTCTTCCCACGCAATTGCAAAAAGTACCTTCCTCTGACTCAATTTGTCCTCTGTGTGCATCTCATTCGGTTACAAAGGGTGAGACCAAGGCTCAGGTGACTGCAAACAGAAAGTTGGACCTCACGGACTGTACCAGAAAAAACACACAGAGTTCACCGCTGACATCAGAAGCGGGGGTTGGAAGAGACCGAAGCAATAAAACTGCCATTTAAAATCTCCACGGACTTCTCTAATGATGGCTCTTTCCACTCCTTTTCTTTATAAGCTTATTAAATATTTTATCTGTTTCCACTGCCTTGAATTCTTTTCATCTCATCTCTTCCATCTTCCAAACTTTCCTCAGGAAAGCAGTGTGTCTTCATTGCTTTTCTCAGAACGAATAAATCCTTCCCATCTAGGTCACTCATTGTCATCATTAGAAGCATTTCTTAAGTGGCTAGTTCTTTGCAACCAGGGTTAAGAATATTCTAGAACCAACAATGCTGCCACCTGCAGCCTTCTGGCATTTACAGGTAGAATTAAATATTTATGTGTGTGTGTGTATGTGTTTGGGTGTCCCTATCAATTTTTTAGGAAGACACAATTATGCTCATTCCAGAGAGAGAGCAGAAGACAGCTCATCTAGGAGGCTTTTTTCCAGCTCTCTCATTTTCCCAAGAAGACTTCTTCTCTGTTACACAAGCCCCATTAGACCAATTATTTTACGGCAAATGTGTATTTGCATGTCTGTTTCTTCTCTAGCTAGCGTTTTTCATAGCAGGGACTATTTCCAAGATACATCTTTGAATTCCTAGGCGCCACCATAGTTCTTGGCACTAGAAGGTACTCAGCAAATGCTTTTGGAGTGAATGAATGAAGGTCTATTCTTGACATAATCCTGGAAAAACACGTCATCTCAACAAAACTGTCTGAACTGATTCCGCCCTTCCAACTGATGCTAAGGTGTCCAATCCCCTGTCTCTCAGATACAGAGAGCTTTCTTTTTCTTCTCAGATCATGTTTTTTGTGCTGTGTCTTCATTTTTCATCATGATTGTCAATGGTTTCTTTGCCATAATGCATGTCCTGCTGATGGATGAACTCATCAGCTGTCTGCACAGCGTAGCTTTAGAGATGGCACACAGCCGTGCTTTCACCAAAGTATTGCCCCCTGCCCACCCTGAGCCTGCCCAGACACCAAAATACCTCTCCAACCAGGCTGAAGCTGACGTAAGAATTTCCACGATAAGAGTTCCAGAGGGCCATTATTTTCATATTTGCATAGTAAGGTCAAAGGTCACTTGCATGAAAGAGTCACCCCTGCTTAGCATGGATTAAATGGGGGAATGGTTTACAGCCCCTTAGCAAACAGAAAAGCACTGTAGATGAACGAGCCCAAAGAGCCTTGTGCAGGAGCAACGGCAACGGGGACACCTCTTGGAAGTGAACCTGGCCCAGGTGCATTGGGTCAGATCATGGGACGCAAATTATGCCTTGCAAAACAGCTCTCTGAGCCTAAGGCTCCCTGCCTGCAGAATTAGAGTTCTGCCATGTCCTTGTTCCTCATCGCTCCTAACCCCCGCCTGGAACAATCTTTGCTGAACTGATTTTAAAGACATCGAAGTCTCTGTTGTTCCTCCTCCCATTTGTAATGAACGAGATTTCTTTATTCCGTGCATGATCAAGGAGAGCTTTGGCTTTGCATCCCCAAGGTGAGGCGAATCTCACCAAAACGATGTTCAGCGAAGGTCCAAGCTCATTAGGAGAAGAAAGCAAGGACGCTTGTTTATCCTCTCCGACCCGTCTTTTATCCCTTCCCATTCCCCTTTTTTTCATTTCCACGTTTGCTCCGATTTTTAATATTTGTTTCTTAGCGTTCCTTTATTTGCCTCCAGAGTTTGAAATCAAATCTGCCTGCCATACACGCAGCACACAGCCACCTCACGCTCTGATGTATGCGGCAAATCAAATCACAGTAGCTTCAAAATGGTCTGCCTGCCTTCTCAGAATAGGGCACAGAGTCTCCCTGTGTTGGGAAAAAAACATTTCAATTGGAAGCAAATGCTGCGCCTAACGATCAAAATGATTTCACATCGCAAAAAGCAGCTTTCCTCTCTTTGCATACAAGTTACAGATCATCAGATGTCCTGGTGTCAAATGCCCAAGTCAAGGCCTTTCTCCGCTTCCAAGGGCAGCCGATATGTGCCAAGTTCCTTCATGTTACAGATCATATTTCCTCTCATGGGGACCTCCTTCACATATAGCAAGGTCCCTTTACAAAGATGGACATCTTGTATTCACAGTGTCAGACACATGAGACACACCCTGTATTTTTAAGGCATCGACATACTCATTTCTCAAAGAGAAGGTAAATGTGATTCCCATTTTACAGATGAGAAAACTAAGTTTATATCTCCCATGCTCCCAAAGTCCTGCAGGAAGCTGGGGGCAGAACCAGGTCTTGAACCCAGGCTTTGCCTCAGTTATTTTTTCTTTCCATCGCTCCATGCCAGAAGTTTGATATCCTGGACTTTCTCCGAAGGTCGTGGCTGGTTCCCTGTGTTGGCATACTATCTCCTTAGTAGCAGGTTACACAAACAGAAAGTAGGATGTCGGGTCAGTTCTGACACGTTATTTCCCTTAGGAACATCAAACCTTCTGAATCCAGTTATTCATCAAGTGCCTAGGAAGGGCCAGGTATCATTCCAGGCCGTAGGCATCCATCAAACAGAAAGACAAATTCCCTCCCTTAATGGCGCTTCCATCCTAGGAGCAAGTGAGGCATCAACCCCGTTTTCTGATGGACCCGGTAGAGGAGAATGTATGTAATGTCAAGACTAAACAGCACACCTGTAATAGTTTTATTCATTGAATATACACTACCATATATAGTAATTTCTATGTACTCCGTGCTGTTATAAGCACTTCCCAAATAATAATAGTCCATTTAATTATCCTATCAGGCAGATGGTGTTGTGTTCTTCATCTTAGGAATGAGAGAACTGAGGAATTACAGAGAGGTGAAGCAACTTGCCTCAGTGGTGCAGCTTTAAGGGGCAGGGGCATGTGTCTAACCCAGGCGGTCTAGCTCTAGAAGCCAGGCTGCCTGCACAGACTTGGGGTCAACCAGGAAGCACTCTGCGCACCATGGCCTGAGAATGTCATTCCTGACAACCGTCATGGTTACTGCACTCACAGTTTGAATGTCTAGAGCACTGCACATCATCTGATGTGATGGGAAGCTGCAGCCATGGGTGACGCTTCACTGAGGGATAAAGGTGCCCGTGCCTGTGGCCAACAGCTTATCTTCCTTAGCACTTGCTAAGTGGCAGGTGCTATGCCAAGAACTCTCCAGTGTAACACCCACAGCCGCCACCCTGTGAAGTAGACCAGCATTACCTTACTGGAAAGCTGGGGACGCTGAGATTTAGGGAGCTGGGGCAGAGACTGCCAGTTGCCCTCCCATCCTCACACCCAACACACACACACACACACACACACACACACACACACACACACACACAGATATGTTTCTTTTCTTCTTCTCTCGGAACATTTGTTCTCTTGGCCTCCCTTGCAACACTCATGACCACGTGAGTAGTTTCTAGATGATGACAGAACTAATATGTGGCTTCCAGGTCTTAAAATAAGGGAAGTATACCCTTTTCCTCCTCTTCCCCTCTGCCTGTGGCTAAAATGTGAACGCAGAGGCTGTTGTCTTTGACCATGCAGATGAAGTCAGGGTTGACAGAGGAACGAGATGGAAGGAGCCTGTTCTCCTATGCTGTCAAGCCCCCGTACCAACCCTGGGCTCCCTACCTAGACTGTTATTCATGGGATAATTATAGCATCCACTTTGCTTGAGTTTGGGAACTCTAGTCCTAGCAGCCTACCCTGTGTTTCCAAAACTGTGCCCAATGTCACTCAGCTATGAGCAGTAAAGCGAGGATTTAGACCCAAGCCACCTCATATTTACCTTGACCTATTAATAGAAACCTTTCTGTCCCTTACTGTTACATCACGCTGGACAGTCGCTGCAATGGCAGGGTCAAAGTCACAGCATGAGTCATATCTTAGAGGGCAGGGGCGCACAGACTGCATGCTGTGGTGTCCTTCCTTTCTAGCTCAGTTGCACTCCCTGCTTCCTTGTGCCCTGCCTGTACCACCATGCCATGCTAGGGAAGGTGCGGTTCTCTAAGCCAAGCTGCATCTAGGCAACGTCACTAGCATCTATGAAGAGTTAAATGCCTCAAAAAGTCTTGATTTCAAGCACCACCGTTACAATAAAACCTTTCTGAAAGAACTTGAAATATCCCAAACTTTTGGTGAGATATTTTACGTATATTTTCATGGCCTTTGCAGGTTTTGATTTTGAGTTTGAAAATTCCTTCTCAGTAACATGCATGCAATACAAAATGTAAATACAACCCTGTGCCGTATAACAAAGCTTTGGTCAATGACGGATTGCATATACAACAGGGGTCCCATCCCATAAGATTACACCAGAGCTGAAAAACTATCACCTAGAGACATCACAGATGTCATGACCTCATAGCACAATTACTTTAATTTTTAATAAATTTAGTGTAGCCTAAGCGTGCATTGTTTATAAAGTCTACAGTAGTGTACAGTAATGTCCTAGGCCTTCACATTCACTCACCACCCACTCACTGGCTCACCCAGGGCAACTTCCAGCCCTGCAAGCCCCATTTATGGTGAGCACCATATATAGGTGTACCATTTTTATTTTTTATACTGTATTTTTTACTATACCTTTTCTACGTTTAGTTATGTTTAGATACACAAGACCATTATGCTACGAATGTCTACAATATTCAGGACAATAACATGCTGTACAGGTTTATAGCCTAAGATCAATATGCTATACCATATAGCCTAGGTGTGTAGTAGGCTACACCACCTAGGTTTGTGTAAGCTCACTCTACGATGTTTGTCACAATGACAAAATCACCTAGTAATGCATTTCTCAGAACATATCCCCATCACTAAGCAATGCAGGAATGACTGTAATAGAATGCACGTAGCCACTGAAAAATATTATTCAAATGTTAACTTAAAAATTAAAGAAGAAAAAAGACCAATAAGTGAATAAAATGCTTGTGATAGGACGTGAAGAGAACAAAGGGACACTGGCAATGGCATGGAAAACCCAATAGAACCGAATTCACGTTAAGAGTGAAGAATTAGTTTCTGCTAAACATTGTCAAACATATTAAATACAAGTAAAGCTACAAACTAAAAAACATTCAAATTAAGAGTAATATTTTAACGTGTAAATGCGATGGGATTTTATAGTTGTCTAGGAGCTATTAAAGGGTTTATACAAAATTTTATGTTTGCACATATTGAAGTAATTTTACAATCAAAATAATTAAATTATCATTAGAAGTCATCAAGTTTGAGAAACCTAATATTTTAGGTAAACCGTATAATGCAGCAGCTGTGAACAATTCCTAGAAAAGGTTTAAGCCCATTCTCAGCATTGCCTTGCAATTGTCTGTATCATACGTCCTTACCTTGGCTTTGGAACATTAATATCCTCCCCTCCGAGATATCAGGCAGATACACACCTGCCTCGTTGCTAAATAGGAGCGTTAAAGTCCCTGCTGCTGGATTACTTTCCCAAATTTGCTCGTTCTAAATAATTTGCCATAAGAATCAACATCCTGTTTCATCCTTTTCAGTTAGGTATAAAATTATTTCCTCAGATAATTAACACGTGGGATAGAAAGGAAACTAACTGATGACTCTAAAACATCACTTTACCACCTCAAATCAATCTTCCTACCAGAAAGCAAGGCCTTGCCATTAGTTTGGGACTCATTTTTGCTGGCATTCAGCTACTAAGCTTGAATGGATTAGGTCAATTAAACGGATTCAAGGACACAATCCTACCAATCCTACAAATGGATGGTAATCACATTTAAGTCACAGATCGGTTTTCTTGGCCTGGTATGAATAAGAAATTAGGCAGAGCAAGTACTAAAAATGATACAGAAGTGGCTAGAATCTCAGGCGAATCTGCAAGAGATCTCTCAGGAGAATTTCTCTCTCACGTGTATGCGGAAAGCAAGCCCTCAAACTACAACGACTCAACTTTCTAGATTTTCTTTGTCTAACAGACCCAGCCATCCCTACTCTCCTCTGTCTACCCCTCTCAGCATCCCCACTTGCTTTTAAGGGAGCCTCCCCACGGCTGGCATTGCCCATGAAGGCTGACGCCAGCAAACCACCCCATCCCTAGCATGGTCCCACTGAGGCCAGACCACCCCCCTTAGCCCACCTCAGCAGTCCCAAAACCCCTCTTCCTCCATCTTCCCCTAACACCCCATGCAGGACTGAACTTGTAGGGTTCACCACCCTATACCAGCACAGTAGGTGGTCATTAAATGCCAGCTGAGTTAATGTATGAGCCTCCCACCTTGGAACCTGCTGCCAAAAGCGCCATCTCATGGCAGAATAGGGAACTGTCTTTAAGGCAGTGTGGGACCAAGGAAGGCAGAGTTTCTCTTGCCAATGTATATGGACGGGTTGGGCTCTCCATGAAAAGACTGCTTTAAACAACATTAAACTTGATAGTGCCATGCTTCAACTATATTAGGCACTAAATATTTTTGTGGGCTCTATCCAGAACCTAACTGCCATTTACAACATTCATTCCATGCTGAAACATGTTTCAAAAGGTGATCAGGTAAATACGTTAGCTTCCCGGGGCTGCCATAAGAAAGTGCCACAAACTGCATGGCTTAGAAAAACAGAAATTTATTCTCTCATCATCGTGGAGCCAAAATTCTGCAATTGAGGTGTCAGCGTGGCCACACTCCCTCCAAAGGCACTAGGGGAGAATCTTTCCGTGCCTCTTGGTGGCTCCTGACATTTCTTGGTTTGCAGAAGCATAATGCCAACCTCTGCCCCTGTCTTCACATGACCTTCTTTGTGTCTCTGTGTCCAAATTTCTCATGAAGACAAGTCACTGAATCTGGAGCCCATCCTAATCCAATACGACCTCATCCTAACTTGATTACATTTGCAAAGACTCTTTTCCAAATAGGGTCACATTCACAGGTACTAGACTTTCGAACTTGAGCATATTTGGGGGGGAGGGGGCAACAATTGAACCCACTACAATGTAATAGTACTAAAATCCTAGTTTAGTTACATTGAGTATTAAATTAACTGTTGTGGGCTAGGCTGGGACCCTAATCACTGTTCCTAATACTGAAACTTGGAACGCATTATACCATAAATGTAAATTTACTATCTGACTTTTAAAATACAACATGTTAAATAATTAAGGATATATAGGAAAATATTCCACAGAGTGTTGTTGCTAATAGTAAAATAAGGGAAAAATATCCAAACACCCAACAATATAAGGTTGGTTATACTGTAGTTATATAAGAAAACACTACGTAACCAATAAAATAATGATAAAATGTATTTGATATGAAAATATGTTTGTGATATATTTTCCACAAAAAAATCATACATATATATATATTTTAAAACATATATACAAATATATAGCTGTATAATCTCTTTGCATATATATGTGTATGTGTGTACATATATATATCTATATATACACTGCCCTCACTAAATTTCTAGTACAGACAGTATACAATTTGCAAGCATATTTCAATATATATTCTATAAAGTTATATGTATAATATTTTCTTGTTATAAAAGCAATATATGTTCATTACAAAGAAATAAGCCAAAACAGATAGGCGAAATATAAAAAATTTTAAGTAACCGTAAGCACTTGCAGTATATAATATATGCACGGAAAATTAGAAAATGGCCTGGAAAAACATACTCCAAACCAAGACACATCGGTTTATCTACCGTTACAGGAAGCCAGAAAATTAGCCATGGAGTTGCCCCAGAGACTCAGCTGTACTCAAGTACCTAGGAGTGGGAGATACTCAGTAATTTAACTTAAAGCATGATGTACCCATTGAAACGAATGCAGGTTTATAAGAAGTGGAACTCATTCCTAAGGGAATAAACTCATTCAGTAAGAATGAAAAGTTTGAGAATCACACACTAATGTCATTATGTGGGTAGAAGAATTATGAGTATTTTATATTTCCTTCTTTGGGCTTCTTTATGTTTGCTGATTTTTTTTTTCATGAAATGAGTCACTACTGAAATTACAGAGGAAATAATACAATAATAACTATGGAGAAAGTAAAATAAATTACCCTTCCTCTCCCTCTCACTTCTTTACAGATTGGGACTAGCTCACGATGGGGACTATGACCAGCCAGGACTCATCGTGAACCTTATCCTGACCCCCAACAGCCCAGCTGCCGCCCCTAGGCATGATTTCTTGTACCTATGTGTCTCCCTACAGGTCAGTCTCCCTGGGAGGGCTGGGATGACCTCTGAGTCCCATCTGCCCAGATGCCATCAGCCTCGGCACATAGAATCCCATCAGACCGCGGCAGGAAATACCACGCAACTGTTCACCATGTGCAGTATCGCTTTAACTGCATGTTGGCGCCAAGTGATTGGCCTAGCTCCCAGGAAGGAAAGGACACACCTTATTGAATGTGCACTGCGTGTTCTATTCCTTTCTCATTTAATTCTCCTGACAACGCTGGGTGTGCTGGTCCCATTGTTCAGATGGGGAAATTGGAGCTCAGAGAGGTTAAGAAACTTGCCCACGGTCCCACAGCTAAAGTGTGGCAGGGACAAGATTCGCATGCAGGTGTGTCTGACTTCAGAGCTGTGTGGCCTCTTTGCTGCATCCACTGGAGAACCTTGTTCTAAAGATGAATATCTTCCCACCTGCATCTCCTTTCTCACCCTTTTTCATCTCCCTCGCTTCCTCCTTCTCTCCCCACCCCCACTTTCTCTCTCTCTCCTTCTATTCTTTCTAAAAAGCAGTTCGATTTTGCCTTTTTTCCTAAGATGTTCTTTGCTAACATCTTTCAGTCAAGTGTGGTTATTAGCAGAGAATTCTTTCCTCCATGAAGTGACAAGCCAGCTCTAACCCTTGGCTTTCTGATTTCTAATTAATGCTTCCTGTCCATATAAAGACAGGACAAAAATAATAGACACCCATCTGCAAGGTGTGGCCCTAAGACCTCAGTAGTTCAGCCCAGATAATCACCCCACTGTTGGGGGCTTTTCTGCACAACAATGACAAATTAACTTGCTTTTTAATTTTCAAATCCCATTTTATTCTGGCTTATTATTTTTTCTTTGCTTCCTTCCATTTCCAAAATTGGCCTCCCACCCATTTAATTGCTTTTAAAAAATGTTCATTTTTTATCTGCCCTGTTACCATCCACTGAAGATAGCAACTAATAATTGCACTCTTTAGTCACATGAAATTTGCTATTTAAAATAAGCTTCTAATCGGACAGGGTCCTCAGAACATTATGACTAATCTACAGTCGATGTAATAGCCAAGACAGCAATGCTCTCATTTCTAAATGCTGTTTCATTAATAGGATTCATATCTTGAGTCTGTAATATTCTCAGCTCTACTTTACAGGCTGAACAAATACAATCTGAAATAACATTAAGGCAAATGGCAGCTTTGAAAATTAGAGTCTGTTGGAAATGGGAGACCCTCTTCAGGCAGCCCCAAGATCCTGACGTGTGACATTCCACTTTCGAATGCACTTCAGAAGGTAACAGTTTGTGGTATGAGGAAAAGCCCATAGGGTATTTGTTTTTTCTTGCAGAAAAAAATAAAGCCAAACTCTTCTTTCTAACTTAATGCTGTGTGGGAATAGCAGAAAATCAATAACAAACCTGAAAAATAGCTCTTGTTTAAACAGAAAGCAAGATTTTTGTTCTACCTATTTCGCAAATTAAAAAAAAAAAATAGGGGCAAAAGAGAAAAAACTGCAAACAGGGAGGGTAGGAAGAAGAGAGATGGCCAGAAATCAGCCTATATTTCCGAAGTAGAGAAAATTAATGCCAGTATTGGGGGACACTGGCCCCACTCCTAGAAATCCCTGTGGCACTCATACTCTTCTCCCCTCCAGATAATGCTGGGGAGACACCAACTTCATGAGTGGCCCAGTGCGCCTCTTTCCAGGAGTGTACTAGAGCCAAGGTATGCTGCAGCCACCTTGGACTGGCTCCCAAGAGCCTATTGTTAAATTTTTAGACATTCTGGGAATTGGTTGACATCACAGTGGTAGCTTGAAACTAGCCATGCTGGGAGTATTTCCACCACAGAAAGAAGAAAGTGTAAAAAATCAGTAATTCCGCCCCCCACCCCCACCAGGAACCGGTTGTTAAACACTCACCAGCACACCACAGCTTGTCTCTGAGTCTTCCTCTGGGCTTCCCTTGGGATGTGTCTGGACCTGCAGAGCATCAGCAAAGGACATTTACAATAAAAGAAAAAAAGCAGTCACCATTTTCTAGAAACTTTCCACTAAATGAGACACAAGACTATATAGACATCGGGGCCACATCTAAATGCTTCTGGAAGGGTCAGGATGAAGCAGACCCACCCAGAAAACTACCCCTGGAACCAGACGTCTTAGCTCCCTCAGCCCTTGGAACACACTCTGCCCTGAAACACAAGGTGTTGGCTCTCAACAGAGGTAGCATGTCCTGAGGTCCTGAGACATCACCCTCACCCACAGGCGGATTCCGCTCAGGCCTTGTGCCCCAGAGGCCTGGGGTCCCTGCCAAGTCCTGCTCTCCTCTGCGTCCCCTGCAAAGCAGGCTCTTGCCTCCTCAGACCACCCCATCAGCTGTCTCAGACCCACTCATGACACACTCAGAGGAGCAGCCCCAACCAAGTGAACAGCATACTCAATGCCTAGCACAGTTCTGGGTATACAGTAGGTGCACACTAAATACTTATTAAATGAACAAATGAATTCAATAGGCAAATCTCTGCCAATCTACTCATTGCTGGCATCAGAGAATCTTGGTTAGGGTAAGCAATTTAAGAAATTCAGGACAAGCCCTCGAGAAACCTGGTTTCCAGACCAGTCTGAGCGCTTCTGACACAGAATGGGCACTCCACAGATTAGTTATAGCTTCCCCTTCTCTTGTCCAGGTCTAATAGCTCATAATTCCACTAGACCCAGTAAAATATCTCTCTATGTGTAGGAACAGAACATGTGCTGGTTTCCAAATGTTTCCCTGGAAGCTGGCTTAGGACAGGCTGACATGGGAAACTATTTATTCCATTTCGAATAAAGCTGCACCAGTGAACGAATCATAGGGATCTTCCTTTCTAAGCTTAAAGAGAAATTAAACTGAGGGTCAAATGCTAGATCCCCAGCTGACTGCCCCTTGTACCAGTCAGGACGCCTTCAACTACAGATAACAGAAAGCTCGAATTACCATTGCTAAAACAATAAAGGGATGTGCTAGCTCCCGTAATAGAGGTCAAGTGGGAAGCCGCCACAGAGGTGGCTACTTTAGCAGATGAGACCACCAGCAAGATCCCTGATCTCCTTCTATAGCATTTTCTTTTGGAGTGAATTTCAGACCTGGTCTCAAGATGACTCTGCCATTTCATGTGCCTGTGTGCATCTGATAACACCCAGGACAAGAAGAGTGACCACTTCTTCGTAGGCATCTCTTTTGAAGAGCAAAGAAACTTCCCCAAAAGTCTTCCAGCAAATTCCCCTTTTGTTACAGTGACCAGAACTGAGTCACAGTGCCCATCCTTAAATGAATAACTGTCAAGAGAATGGGATCATTATGGGCTTAGACCAATCCAAATTTGTCCAAGTAACCTAGGGAAAGATGGGGCAAAACAGGAGGTCTACCAGCATGGAATGTGGGAACAGTGGGTGTGAGGTAGATAACCTGTGCCATCTGGTGGACCCTCCCCACTCCTGAGGCTTCCCCAAACACACACGCATGCACACACACACACATGCACGCACACACACACCCCCACACTGCTGCAGCAAGAAGATCTGAATTATGAGATAGGCTGACCTGACAGCCTTCGGTTACTGACAAAATGGAGGTAAAAGCAGCATTTATTGAGCACCTACTATGTGCTGACCAGTGTGCTAAAGCAACTTACAAACCCAATTCTCATGATAATGCTGTGAGACAGGTTTTCATGTCCATTTATGGATGAAGAAACTAAGTCACACAGTAGCCAAAGCAGGCAGCCAGAGAATGGATTGAAACTAATTTGGTTGACTCCAAATATCATAATCTCTCCACTCCACCAGGCTACCTTATGAATGAGCAACTAGTAATGATGAACATATTTTCCTTGGACTAAAGTCTCTAGACAGGGCAAGTGCTCAGCTCCTAGGCTCACTCGCCCTAGGCTCTCTCTGAATCCCACCTGTAAGTTGAGCTATTTTTATGGTAAAGGATAAAGAGCTTTGAGAGCCACATCTTGCTTCTGCACTTTCTTCACTCATTGCTATTTCAGAATTGCTTTTATCCATGCCATTTTTAATACATTCTTCTGTCTTGCTAATGATAGGAAACTTGCTGCTGCATGGTTCCATAAAACATTATCTCATTTTCTCTTTTGCCTGTCACTGTAAAGTACTCTGTAGCATTAAAAGTGGTGTATGAAAAAAGTTAATTTCATTAAATTAATGGAGAGTGTCGTGACTGTTCAGTTATGACTTGAATGCGTTTGTAGGGGGGACTGACAGTGTACGCATCAAAGCTTGTCCTTTATTTTGCCATTTTTCCTCCCATATGCGCCCACCACCTTCCCTAGGAAGGAAGAAATAATTCTAAGTAGCATGCTTTTGAAAAACGTTGTTGTCCCTAATGACCTGGAAAATCCCAAATGCAAAACATGATGTTATATGGCCAATAGAAAAAAATCGCAGGGCCAATTCAGTTATCTCCACCATCTTCCTAAGACATACAAATGCTGTAGCTGAAGAAATCCTATTGTAATTCACAGCAATCCCTAAGACTGATCAGCTCTCTCCCAGTGCTTCAGTTTACACAGCAAAGTATTTTCTAAAGTTTTATTAACCATTCCAGTGTCTTCTTCCCCTTTCCTTACAAAGTCTACTCATTTTTCAAACTCCTTCCCAAGTGTCACCATTTACAAGTTCTTGCTTGATTCAAGTTCCCAGCACTCTCCTCTGAATTCATTTTTGCAGTGTCTCGCCAAATATTTACTAAGCAATGAGATGGGCACGGCTCTGATCTAGACACTGGAGACACCAGTATCTAAAAAAGACAGCCTGGTCCCTCCCCTCCTCGAGCATGTTGTGTCTGTACCACACAGTTTACCCACCCAACTGAGAGGGAAACTAAAGCTCAGCAAATTGGGAAACTTATCCCCAGGTCGGCTTGTTCATAGGTGGCAGAACCAGCATTTGAACCCACGTCTGTGATGCTGGTGTTCCATTATACCACATAACCTCAATCTCTACCTATTTCTTCACTTGCAAAATGAGAAAAGTAATCCCTACTAGAACTTTCTCATAAGGCTGTTATGATTATCAAAGGAGATTATTGAAGGTAAGGGTTGCTGATAACTCATCTCTCCTGCCTGCTGGGTTCTAACTGGCAGAGATGACTATCAAAAGCTAAAGGACTTTAACGGGTAGCTTTGTTAATCATCACCTAATAAGTAGGGTCCCCTAGTAAACAGGCAGTGCAGATTGTTGCTTGGACCCAAGACCAGAAGGGGACCTTCTTGTTACAGATGTCCCTCCCCAAATCTAGACCAGGTATCTGCCTTTGGTAAAGTCTGCAAATATATTCTGAGTACATACTGAAGGCCAGATCAGCCTGCCTCTAAAACCTCAGCAGAATAAGAACCCAAGAGAATCAGAGAGGGCCTTTGTTCCCGTTTAAATACAGTAACCACACACACTGAAATACAGTCGAAAGGCGATCAAGCTCTTACAGTCAACTGGGTACTCATCCTGCCTTCAGGAAAGCCAGTAGGGAGTGGAGAAAATGCCCCCTCCAACATTTTCCCATCATTTGGAAGGAAACAGAAACCCCCCCCCGCAGCAGAATCACGAGGAGGGAAAAATCATAATTGTCCACAATAAAGATTTTATAATAAAGACAGAAAGCACCGTACAAATGTAAGTTGTCACTTCCATCTCATTTTTTCATTACTATGCCTATTGTACTCTACACTTACACGTTATATTGTTAGACAATTAGTTATTTTTATATCTGACTCTCCTATCAGATTGAATTCCTTCATAGAAAAAAATCATTTTTAAATTTATCCTTAAATATCAATGTTTAATACATGTCTACCATATAGTAAGCATGAAATAAACATTTCTTCAATCAATAAATAAATGGATTTAATTGGTATACAAGCACCAAGATGCCATGGAATAGATCATCTCCCGATTACAGAGCATAGTCATATCTATGCACCATTTTGCATTTTTTATCTTCTCTGTTTACCTGCCTGCTAACATGTTGAACTAGATCCATACTGGGTTTTTTAAAAGTCATTTTGTAATTCCCTATCAATGCAATAGGTTTATGCTTCACAAAATTAGGTTCATAAATTTATCATTCATTGAAGTATATCCTTATTTGAAAAAGAAAAAGACAGCACACAATATAGGAAAATAAAAATCTATTTAAAAATAAGGAAAATGAGGCAAAGCCACCGATAATTTTTTTACTTTTCTTATAAAGTTCCCTTTAGAAAGTGTTCATCTTTCCACCTTAGTGTTCTAAGATGGTATGGTCAACAACTTTTCAAGACGAACATTTCACAATTTATTCATAAACAACCCAAACTTTCTAAAATAAACCCAGACAATGTTAACAGAGGCTGGTAGTTAGCAAGGTAACAATGATTCAGCCTTGATAGCTATTAGCAAGTCTAGCAGACCTCGCAGGGATTCTCTGAAGACACCAGACAGAGATGCACTTAAAAAAAAAATCGACTTTCGGTCTGAAACCATTTAAAAAAAAAAAAAAAAAACGAGGCAGAGCCAAAGGTCAAGGCTCAAGTGGGTCAATAAAGCACTGCTCCCTTGCAGATACCCTCTTCCCTCAAGAGGCACTTCCTGCTCTGTGTTCCCAGCGAAGAACCCTTCTCTTGGCAGTTGATAACGGCCTAAGAGAATCTGTGTTCTTTTGTTTACAAGCCCAGAACTGGAATTCGTGGAGATGCTACTTAGATCACACCCCAGTGGGCAATCCCAGTTGAGAAACCCGGAAACACTAGAGAAGCTAGATGAGGCGTTTGAGTCAAAGACAGGCCTGAGCGTGCAGGTGGCTGGCGTGTGCTGCAGATTGCTTTCGTAGTAAACGAAGCAGGGGGCAAAACAAACCAAATCAAAATGGAA